>BGNK01003117.1:9559-21092 GCA_003297005.1 Symbiodinium sp. clade A Y106 | reverse complement strand
CAACCTCTTCGAGGATGCTCTGGCCCTTCTGGCGCAGCAGCGGCGCCCAGCCGGATTGGAGGCGATAGAAAATCACGCCCTGTACGTGCACTTGCGCATCGCTCCATGCGATCTCGCCCAGGAGGGAGTTTGCTGCCGTTCTTGCGGGCATCTTTTGCCGGTTCCGCTCGCAAATGAACCACGCTCGTGGCTTTGATTTGAACTGCTTTCTTCACAGGCTCCCCCCTCCCACTCCCGGCGGTCGCAGTCTCGGCAATCTCGGTTGCCGGGTTTCAATTCGCCCAGAGGTCCTCCGTCTCTTTGCCGGCTTTTGCCTCCAAGGCCTCCGCCTCCTCCAACTTGATCGGGTTGGGCTCCGTCTGGGTTTCATCCGCCTCGAGGACCAGGACCCGCTCCACGGCCGCCACGTACCAGGTTTTCCGAAGTGACACCGGCAGCCGCTCCACGGCTGGCGGCCCATCTGCTCCAGGTCGCCCATCTTTCTCGGAAGTTGAAGACGCTGAGGCTGGACTCTCTGCCCGAGCCAAGGGCGACCCCGGCGGGGCCGTGCTGGCCGCCTCGGGGTCGCCAGCCGCAGACGCAGCTCCTTGAGCTCGCCCCGCAGGGTCTCGGTCTCCTCTCGCAGCTGTACACTCTCCTTGGCAAGCGCCTGCTGCTCCAGCTTCAGTTGAGCCGTCTCAGAGCGCAGAGCTTCCACCTCAGCCAAGGCCGCTTCCAGCTTCTCTTCCAGCAGGCTCTCCACGGCGCTGCGGGGCGATGCAAGCGCCGCATCCATGGCTGCGGCAGCCATGGCGCACTCCTGCTAGCACCAACGGTCCACCCAGTTGTAACACATTCAAAGTCTGTTTACAAGCAAGCTTTGTGGACCCCGTCCAGGGCTTCAGTATCCAGCGATGTCAATGACAATTCGCGTCCGTAGAGGCTGCAGGATCCACAGACGCGCGATCATCACAGATGGTGCTGACGAACCCGGACAGGACGACTATTGACCTTTAGGTGACGGTGACCATGGTCACGTCCGAACCCGTTCAAGAAATCTCGCCCAGCTAATGCCGTGTTTTCTATGTAAACGGGATCCCCACGATTTAGCCCACGGGTGCCTCCTGCGCAGAGAGGATGCCACGATCCACCCAGAGCTGCACAAGACGGAGAACCCGGAACCCTGCAGAGGTTTGTGGGGAGTTTGGGTCAGTTTGGTACGAAGATGCAGAAGTCGGAGCCTTTAGGCTTCGTACGTTACAAGCAGGTCTTTAGATTCTCTGCTTTGTTCCGTGGGAGGCTTGACAGCTGCTGTTCTGGTTCTNGTTACAAGCAGGTCTTTAGATTCTCTGCTTTGTTCCGTGGGAGGCTTGACAGCTGCTGTTCTGGTTCTTTGTGGACGAGCTAACAAGTTGCTTCTGTTGCTGATGCCTGCAATGCCTTTTGGGGGAGTAAGAACTGGAAAGATGCCACGAAAGCAGAAGTTGACTTAACGCTCTGCTGCGGCCCTCCAAGGCCTCGAAGTTTCGTCTCCTTGAGGCGACTGCAGCGCCTTCCGGATTGGGATTGGGAGTCTATGAGGCACCGAGAGGGTTTGGGGTCCGGCCAGCTGGTAGCATGGGCGAAGGATCCACGGTAGGTAGGGCCTGAGACAGGCGGGAGCTTCGATCTCTCCTTGCATTGATCGGATGCATGTAAGTGCCATGCTTGAATGCCCTGCATCACGTGCTCGAGGAAGAAACTGCATCTCCCGGCTCTTGCCACCATTCTCCCGAGTGGCACAGCTCACCTTTGCTCACAGGGTCCACTGGAGCTTGATGGAACATCAACGCTGCAGAAGATCATCCTCGGTCCACGCAGCAGTGATCACGAGTGACCACTCTGCATCCCTCGCGAGAAAAGCACTGCTCAGGCTACTCCCGTCAGCCACATGTCGTTTGCTGTTGCATGTTCCGGCTGTTCCCTCTGGTGCTGGCACTGGTGCACGGCCTGTCTCATCATATGCGTCTGCTTGGCTTCAGCGTAAAGGCATGTAACACGAAAGCCCAGGCCGAAAGCCTTCCTTCATGCTACGACGCCTACGACGTCTGCGCAAGACAGAACACGCCCCCCACATCCCCCCCAGGTTCCAAGCGGCGGAGCCGCAGCTGCTCGCGTCCTCCGCCGGATGGCGCCGGATTCTGCTCACCGCTTCCAGCTCCACACGGTCCAAACATATCCAGGCTCTGCAGCACCCCTTCCCAATCCTTGAATCCAACTCAACCTCAAATACTCGCGGATCCCAAATCTTCAACTGACAGGCCCTGAACCTTTTCGCAAATTTGGGCAGTTGTGAGTTCGGCCCGGCCGCACCTTAAGCTGCAAGTCAAGGAGGCTGTTCCGGTGGAGAGATGCTCCAGGTACCACCTCTTTGAAGTTCCCGTGGGCTGAGTTTGGAGGGGTTTGCGGGAATCTTCCGAGCATTCGAGTTTGTTTAGGGCCCGCTTTCGGGTCTCGAGCCCCTGCTACGGCAAGCGCTAGTCATCTCGTCATCCTGATCACTGTCCTGGACTGTCCTCATCATCAAAGTCTTGTTCAACATGCTGATGATGATGATGAGGTGGTGGGACTTCCACCCATTACACAAAGGCTCGCTTTGTCGGGTGGGCCTCAGATTTTCCAGCACGTGCAAGGACGTTTTTGTCTCTTCGCAGCTGCAGCCCTCTTGGCACGGCGGAATTCTTTCAGCAACCCCAGCCTGCGCTTCTGGCACGGGGAAAGCTTGTAGGCATAAGCCGGATCCATGTTAGCAGCCGTTCGTTGAACTGCATCATCATTGAGAAACGCTCTGGCTGCTGCATTCTCGGCCTGTGCCTTCTTTCGTGCCACCTCGCCCCTGAACTCCTGCCCACTCCATGCATAGGGAGCTCCGCAGGCATCTTCAGCTGAAACGACCAATGTCGACTGGTGGGAGCACACGTGGCCCTCCTTTACCTCCGCGGTGTAATAGCAAATTCCCAACTGGTGGGCGCTGTTATTGCCATGTGAAGCGTGCTTCAAACGCCTTGCGGCTGCGCGCACAGGATACATGGGCCGGGCCAACAGAGAGTAGCAACCCAGAATAAACTCTACGTACACACGTGGGACGCTGTGCACGGTATGTATGTGCGTGGGTAAGGTGCATGTACGAACTCACGTTCGCTCGGAGGGCGAGGGGTGTATGTGTGCTTGCAAATGGCTCTGGCCTAGGGCGGCTGAGTCACTGGGGTTGTGACTTCGTCGAGTGCATGAATGAAACCACGGATGCTTGTATCCCAAGGTAGCAGGTTGTGCTATCGCCTCAGTCCTGTGCACGCCCCGCTCTTTGTTTCTATCTCTTGCTCTTTCTTCCTAAACCCTCGATGGGGGCAAAAGGCTCCGGACTAGCGGCAGGCTTCCAGGCTCACATGGGCAACGGTTTGCAGTCAGCAATCTAAAACCAAACTACAAAACCTCTTGCAAACTTCTGCCTTTCAACAACTCAGGCCGGGACTGCATGAAGCTAAACACGTGGTTCTTTTCCTCGCCGGGTTTCGTCGTCAGGTCGAAGCCAGGAGCCGGGGATTTGCTCTGTTTCTTATTCTTCTTGGACTTCTTCTTCTTCTTGGGGGCACTGTCGGTTGCACCTCCTGGCTCATGCATCTCCGACTCGTCTGGCAACGATGGCGATGAACTGCTTGTGTGGGAGCTTGATGGCGACATGCTCTCTGCCTCGACCTTTCCTGGCCCATGCACGGACGACGTCGGAATGAAGTCTGTGCCGCAGCTTGAGAGCGACGTGCTCGCTGCTTCGACCTTTCCGGACGACGTCGGAATGAAGTCTGTGGGTGTCTGTCCCTGCTCCTCTCTCCTAAGCTTTTGCGGTGTGTCGGCCAGTACCCTCCTGGACAGCCTGGACGATGGTGGCGTGACCGCGCTTGACATGTGCGGCTGCCTTGGGCATCGCTGCTGCTGCGAAGTGCCAGAAGAAGGTGGGCAGCCGGGGCGCGTCCTGTCTCATGCTAACTCCCGGCTCTGTAACTACGGTCAGCTACCATCCTAAGATACTTGAAGGGCGGTCCTGTCGCTCAAAGACGACTGGTTCGGATGCTGCTTCCCGGGCTCAACTTCCTCCGACATGGCAGGTCGATCCTGTTTGGTCTAACCTGAAATTGAAACTACAAGGAGCCAACTGCGGAAGTGCAAGGAACCGGTGGTGTGACAGCAAGTCTCACGGCGTGGAGCTGGAAGTCAACTCGCTGGCCATCCTGCAGCAGGTCTCACATGACTCTCGGGCCGGCACCAAGCGGACTGAAGCTGAGACCTCATAAGCGCGTGGGGGAGGGTTTTAAGGTCTGCATTACATGGGATAGTGTCTTGGCGTATACTTTAGCATCCGCACGCCTTACGAGGGATACATTCAGACACGCAAGGGGCTTCGGAAGGCTGCCTCCCGTCTGCATCATTATGCTGTGGCGGGCCTGAGGCTCAACAGGAAATTATAGCAGCCTGAACATCTACTAATTAACAGTGTTCCTGAAGGTTCCCTACTGCAAGTCTATCATGAACCAAAACCCTATTCTCATTACGGCTCAAGCGGCTGCTCTACTAGGGAACCATTAGGGACTAGTATGACAATTTGTACGCGTATCTCACAGCGTTTTTTTCTGAAAAGTTGGCTGCTTCCGCTCGAATCTTGATAGCCACAGCCAACGCCGGTGAACTACAGGGTCTATGCCGCAAACCCCAAGACCCTAAGCCGCAATCTCTTCTGACTTAGGCTACAGCTGCGTGGGGTCTTGGGAGGGACGCTGCACTCCCAAACCCGCAAGACCATGGAATCTTATCCTTCTTCGGACAAGGCCCCCAAAACTTAAAAAGACGACCGTGACCGCGCGTATCAAAACCCTCAAGCCTAAAGCATTCAGAGCTTATGGTTGAGAGCTTCATAACTCTACAGGCTCTAACCCGCAAGACATAATCCAAGCACTTCACACAATTCCTCTCAAAGGGCCTGTTCCGCACGCGGGTCGATCAATGAGAAGATCCCGCTCGCCTTGAGTCCTCGGTCCGGTTTTGCCGGGTTTTGCCACGGTTTACACTCTCGCAACTCTCGGAACTCTGCCTGACGAGAGCCACGGTTTAGGGTTCAGGGTTCAAGGTTCCGCTTTCAGTTAGGGTCTGAGGCTTTGAGGATTCTGTAGGTTGTAGGACGGAGCCAACTTCAGGATTTGCTGGCATAGGCCCTTATGGCTTTATGGCTGTTGGGTTCAGGACCACTTAGGCTTTGGAATGATTGCTGGGTTTGGGAAGTCTTGCACCTCTGCAGGCTTTGCAGCTCTTTGCTGGATGGGTACGCACGCAGCGTGAGGGGTTTCGTGTTTTTGAGGGCTGTTCTCCTGGCTGGCTTCGCTAGGGTTGGTGGCTTGGAATCCTACACAGTCCTGTACGATAGACCTATACAATCCTATACACCAATTAAGTTCCGTCTAATAACCCCTGAACCCGAAACACCAAACCCAGAAAGTCAACACTACTCATTCACCCAAGAAGTTCTAAAGCACTATAGGCCTACAATCCCGTCAGCTCTATGCCATAACAAGCCCCGACCCCCAAGCCTATACGCAGATGCCGAGCAGCGCACCCGAAAGGCCAGAAGCCGAAGCCTCACCTTTGGCTGTGTTCTTGTTGAGGAGCTTACCTTGACCCCAATATCTAGATGTTGGGCCATTATTTTACCTACAGTTCGAAGTTTGACTTCAGCCATTAGACCCTCGGGTTTCCTCTTGCAGCACAAAGCGGCTATGCATGGAACGCCCGAAGACGTCACATGTCCCCAACCAAAAAAACGCTACGCCGTGGACATCTTCTAGGGAGATATAGATAAACATCGATGTAAATAAAGATTTTGCTGGAAGTGCTGCTAGTCACCGGTGTTCTGGCGATCACCTTCGTTTTTGTTTCCATATTCCCTCCGTTTTGTTCTTGGGTCGCCATCGTCAGTGCTGTCATTGCTATGGTCATTGTCGTTCTTGAGACCAATATGGTTCATGTTGTTAATGATCGTGCTCGGAGTTGCCACCGGTATCCCCGAGGCACCGCTCCAAACTCCCGAAGCCGTCCAGGTGCGGCGCCCGAGGCTTCGGGAATTGTGCATTGTTGGGTTTCATGTTGTGGATGCTGTAGAGAACAGGGTGTGAATGGTTTCGATGTTGCTGCACGATGGCCAGCGAGCTTACCTGCAGCTCCATACCGTGAGACTTGCAGCACCGGTTCCTGTGCCCTTCTGTAGCTGGCTCCTTGTAGGTTCAGGATAGACCGAACAAGGATCCGGACTGGCCATGGGGATGTCCGCGGAGGAGGTGGGCAGTTGCTCAAGGCAGCCGTGTATCCAAATGATCTTCAAAGCGTCTATGGCCAAATTTGAAGGGTTTCTCGCCCACTGCCCACTTTGGGGAATTGAGGAACCGGCGGCTGCTCGTACTCCGAAGGGGCCCCCCATCCATCAGCTCATGTCCAGGTGCTTGAAGAGCTCTCCTGAACTTCAAGCTGCAGAGCAGGGGCCGCACAAGGCTCCGAGTCAGAGGCGCTGCAGCCGTAAAGAAACTCTGCCTCAACAAAGTCTATCGCGTGCCACGGGATCAACCGAATGTGCGAATTATGAGAATGTTGACCCCCGCCAAAGGGTCCGCTGTGCCTTCCCCGTCCTGCGACATACCCAAAACGCTGAAGACGCGAGACCCTCCAAGTGACAAACCACAGAACAAAACGCATGTACTGAAGGCCGCGAACACTGCAGCCTGTTCTCAGGCTCGGGCCCGGTCCCGGTCACAAAGAGGATCTTGCCACGAAAACTTCACTTGCTTTGCATGCGACGTTCGAAGAGGCCATCCCCAAGCAACATGCAACGTTGAACCCTGCCCCGAAAGCCTCAAGGATCTCGTACGAAGGATATCCCTGCAAAGCATCTGGTCACCACGTCGCATGACAAGCCTTGAAAGTTGCCGTGCGAATAGAACGCAACTGGGCACAGCACCCTGTGCTCCCAAGGCTCGAGCGTGACGGGCGTCTTTCCGGCGACCATCTTCTCCATACTGTCGGGATCCCCTGTTTCAGAATTGCGCTGCGGATGATTTGTTGGCAGCCCCCTCTAGCGCTAGCTATTCCAAACGGCACAGATGGACCAACGGCTTTCCACCCCGCAATAGCTCTGTGCTGTTGGTTGAGGCAGCAACATTAAAATACGCGTGCCAAATCTCAAACAACTCATGCACATGGAAAACGTGTGGGGGGACAAACCCCCCTTTTTTTTTGAGGCGCGACCCGCCACAGCGCGCGGTCGCTTCAATCTATTTCATAAAAAGTCATACGCCCGCGTACAACGATCTTATGAAGTTAAGATTGCCTCAAAATTAAAGGCATCAGATTCCAATCATAATATTGAAACAATTCGGCATATATATAATATGAAGACGCAGCATACTCAGAAGCACTCAGGATTGAATCACCTAAAATCTGAATGCAAGCTCGGCCACGATTGTTTTTGCGCCTTGGCGAACGGGGGTGAAGTCTGTGCCGCCACACGCGGCCCACCACACAAGTTGCACCATTGTGCACAGAGCACGCATGCTGGTTTCACCAACATTCCCCCTTCCGCTTTAGAAAAATGACGCGAGCTGAAGCTTCGAGAGAGGACAGGTTGGAACGACAATCTCCGGCTTGAAAGGCGTCAGCTCATCGAGACAAGCACGGCTGGGGCCGTCAGAAATATTCGACTTCGAGGGCACCCGAGCGATCCAGAGGCACGAGACGACGTTCTCCTCAGGGTTCTCAAGGGTAAGAAGAAGCTCTCGCCAGGTGGCGACATCACCGTTTCCTCTGACCATAACATCAAGCGCGCTCCAGTTGTCGACGAAGACGATGGTCCTTCTGCCTCGCAAGAGGCGCCTCCAATGCCTTAGCGCGACGACTATGGCGTACAGCTCAACAATGCCGATCACGTGGTGGGAGCCGGCAGCGCGCCAGTGCGCCAAAACTGGCTCTGGCACTGCACAGCCAAAGACCTGAGCTCGGCCGTGGCCTGGAGGGAAGAGTACGGCACCAATGGAAGCCTCACATCCGAGCGAAGCCGATTGCTCAAGAGCGCCATCCGTGAAGAGCAAGAAAGGCGGTTCCCTCCACGAGGCCGTGAGGGTGCGAGGCTTCCCAAAAAGCAGACGCTCCTTCAAGATCTCAAGGGCAGTGCGACACGACGCGTCCAGAGAAGCCGGCACTCGTGAAAAATGTCCCAATTTGCGAAGGTCCGCAAGTGCCAGCCGTCCGGCCCTGCCAAACAGCTGGGCATCAGCGTACTGGAGCTTCCCAAGGAAGGAAGGGAGACTGGCTGGCACAATTGTACCGGTTGACAGGGCCTCGTCAAGTATCGGCTTAAGCTGGTCGATGCGGCTGGGCTTATTGCGAACCTGGATGATTCCCTCAGCAGCCTTGGTTAGATCCACCAGCACTCCCAGCAATTCTGCAGTCACTCCGAAGGGTTTGAGTTTCTCAAGACCGAAGCCGAAGCCCAGCAGATGGAGCAGTGCCTTCGTAGAAGCAAGAGAAAGAAGCCTTAGTCAAGGAGTGGCTGATGAGAGGGTAATCGTCAGCTGAGGTCTTGGCTTGAAGCTTTATTGTTCCCCAGGCATCAAAGGTTTGTCATCGCTGTTGCCCGGGGCGTTGTTACAACTGAAAGCAAACAAGGCCATGCTGGTCATTTCCGCTGCCGTGAGCTTCTGCACATCGTCCGCCGAAAGGCCTATCTCGGCAGCGCGGGACTGGAACACAGGCTTTGAATCAGCGACATGGCTCCCTCGGTGGTGACTGGTGCTGCTTCGCGAGGCCTTGCTCGCACAAGTCTCGAAGTCAAAATCAAGGCTCATCGTGACACAGCATTCTCAAGTCAGCAACAGCACGCCGGCATGGCGGAGCAGCGGCTTCAGGTGCACACAAACGGAAGCCTTGGTCGGCCTCGCGTCTTTTCTTGCATTGTTCGCCATCCTCGAACAGATCACAAAAATTTGCCCACCGCCGCGACTTGAAACAAGTATTGCAAACCGGGTTCATAAAAGCTGGCTTTTCAGGCAGAAGCTCAAACTTTGTGCTCATCTTTCTGCCACACTTCAAGTGGGACCCGGCCTCGTCACGCATCACATGAATGCAGCGAGAGAACTGGTTGCGCACAAAGATCGCTTCAGCAGACAAGTGGTGCTCGTCGGCCCAGGGGCCGACAACTCTGTCGACCTGGCATCCTCCTCATCAGAAGATCTCTCTGTCGAAGAACCACTGTCACTGCCTCCGCCTGTGCATCAGAGCCAACACGGTCTTGCGCCAGCATGCCAGACCGAGTCAAGTCAGAACCTCCCGAAGAAGTTGCACAAGGGACCTCTCAAGGGACTCGCAAGCTCATCGGGACGGCAGACGCGTCCATCTGCCACCTGTTGCTGGAGCAGGTAAAAAGGGGCTCCGTGATGTTCTGCCCTGAAACGACCAAGCCCATGGCGCCGGACCCCCAACCATTCGAAGATCCAGCACCGCCCCGCAGATTGAACCGGAATTTTTGACTCGCTATGCAAAAAGGTTGCTGTTAAAATCAAGCCAAAGTAAACAATCAAAATCAAGCGCAATGTTGATGTCAAGGTTTGAAGGTTCACAACAAGACATGACCACATGCACACAGCACAAGACATCACTGCACGACCCTTGCAGACGCACTCTTCATTTTCAAAGGGGGGGATCACAGTCGTGGCGATCTCCGTGCGGCAGGGTCCGCATTTCGTCACCTGCATGAAAAAGGCTGCATCCTAAAGGGATCGCAACATGCACCAGCATGAGCGGAGCTGCAAGCTGCGGCTGTGCAAAGAGCTGTATGGCAAGCTCAAGCTGTGGATTCCAAGCTAGAAGGCGGTAGCAGTTGCAGCAGCAAGCCAGCAGGCGCTGGCATGCAAGTCCAGCTCTACAGAGAGGGCTGGGTGGGAAAGTTTCTCAGCTGTCAACAGCTAAGCAGCAGAGCCAAAACTTTGCACACGCGCACCGTGGTTCACAAGCTGCAGAAGCAAGTGCACGCAAGCTTTTGCCCTTTTCCATTTTTTATAAAATCATGCAAAACCTGCAAGGGGTCGGGGTCCTCGGGAAACCCGGCACTAAACCACAAAACCCTTTTTGCTGCCCTCGGCGGGACCTCGGTCGCTAAGTCAAAAGGGATTGGGGTGACTCATCACCCAATAATCAAGCTAAAGTAAAACAATCAAAATCAAGCGCAATGTTGATGTCAAGGTTTGAAGGTTCACAACAAGACATGACTGCATGCACACAGCACAAGACATCACTGCACGACCCTTGCAGATGCACTCTTCATTTTCAAAGGGGGGATCACAGTCGTGGCGATCTCTGTGTAAGATCATGAGCGTTAGTCGCTTGTGATAGGTACCTCTGTTAGTGAGTGGTTTCGGGAACGGTTTCAGGAAACCTTCCTTGATGATTTGTGAGTACATTTGAGAATCTCTTCGATCTCAAAGTGTACTTGTTTTGGTGATGAGGACTCCTTGCAGGATCCTCAGCGCTATNTTTGAGAATCTCTTCGATCTCAAAGTGTACTTGTTTTGGTGATGAGGACTCCTTGCAGGATCCTCAGCGCTATGTTTAAATCCCACAAGATTTACTCTGTAAATCTTTGTGTGGTTAGTACCCAATACGCTAATTCGTTTGTTTGAATTCGTTTCCACACTTACGTGTGAACTCTGCCGCACTCCGTGACTGTTTGGCTCAAGCTGAGTGAAAAAGACTTGCAGCTGTCCGCTGTGGTTNCAATACGCTAATTCGTTTGTTTGAATTCGTTTCCACACTTACGTGTGAACTCTGCCGCACTCCGTGACTGTTTGGCTCAAGCTGAGTGAAAAAGACTTGCAGCTGTCCGCTGTGGTTGTGGTGACTTTGTTCTTCCAAGGGAAATAGGACCTAGGAGGGACCTTAAGTTTTTCACGTGGTAGCGGAGCTTGTGCCTTGGAGGACAAGTCCGTGGCTTGGAACAAGGAACAGAAAGGTGGGTGTGTAAAGGAGGATGCTCTCTGCACCTCACACGAGTTCTAACTCGAGAAGTCGAGAAGAGAGAACTCGAGGGTCTTCGGTTCCTGCTGCTCTAGGGGCTGGAAGTGCAAGGTCGGGAAGGGAGAGAACTCCACCCGTACCAGCTGGATATGGTCCAGTTCTGCGTGGCAGAAATCCGGCTTCTAGAAGCCCGCAGGGTGACCTGACACGCCCTGCCTTTGTTCCCTTTGGACAGCCGAGTGTACCTCTTAGGACACCAGTAGTTTCACCCTTGCCCACTGGCGCCGCCAGTAGTAGTGTGTTGCCTCAGCCTCATGTGGCTGCGTTTCCAAATGGTGACAATGAGTTGCCTCAGACTTCGGCAGCTGCGTTCCCGAACGTTCAGTTGAGTGCGCAGGTCCAAGGTTTGGAGCAGATGATGCAACAGATGGTACTGCAACAGCAGACCTTTATGCAGACAATGGCTGCGTCGGTT
>BGNK01003116.1:71630-82499 GCA_003297005.1 Symbiodinium sp. clade A Y106 | reverse complement strand
ACAGGGGCCTCAGAGGCGAAGGGACAGAGTTCGATACGTGGCTTTGGACTCGTTGAGCTACTGAGGGCTACGGCAAGCAGCACGAGAGTGCAAGGCATGTAGTGTACGAATGCTGCATTACCTACAGTTTTTTCTTCTCCGTAAATCGACCGGTTAGAGAAACAGGCGTCAGTTCTTGCGTGCTGCCTCGTTTGTCCAAGTGCGTGGTTCGAAGAATCGTGACATGCAATATGGAAGGCTTCTGACCTCACATCTCTCACCTTTTGCAAGGGGATGCTCGTCGACTATTTGTGTGCGCATTTCCGTTTTGCCCGTAGCCACTTAGGATCCACTTAGGTTCCAAACCTGGTGCTTGCTTTGTCTTGTTTTGAAGCGATGGCTCTCGTGCCCACAGTGCTCCTGCTGGTTCTCGGGAGTTGTCTCTGCGAGCCTTTNTGCGAGCCTTTGACAGATATCCCGGATATCCCTGATGATGAATGCCGGGCTGATGCGGAGTGCAGCTTGTCCATGTTGCAGCTGTCCGGTCAGAAGACGTCAACTCTCGCAATTGATGATGCGGATAACACCACCATGGACGGGGACAACACCACCATGGAGAATGGCGCTTTGGCCAAGCGTTCCGGCTTCAAGCATTTTGCCTACTACCCGTACAGGATGGGAGGGCAAACTTGTCNTGGCCAAGCGTTCCGGCTTCAAGCATTTTGCCTACTACCCGTACAGGATGGGAGGGCAAACTTGTCAACGTGGAACTAGCAATGCATCTCCAGTAGAAACAAGCCCTTGAAAGTGTGACGGTAAATGCTTTTGGCAGCTCTTCAAATTGTAGCCGTTCCATGCCATTTCGTTCCCCTCCCCAAACCCACACGGTTTGGGAGCAGAGCAGACCGACAGGANAATGCTTTTGGCAGCTCTTCAAATTGTAGCCGTTCCATGCCATTTCGTTCCCCTCCCCAAACCCACACGGTTTGGGAGCAGAGCAGACCGACAGGAACTGTTACCGTGGACATGGTGGCGACATCTCCCATGGAGGTGATAGATACCAAGGACGCTTTAGCTCAGCTTCGCAGTGTGCTTCCCGTTGTCACCGCACCAGCTGGTGCTATTGCTTCGTTTGGATGCACTCCCAGAGCAAGTGCTGGTTCCGCACGTCTTGCNTTCCCGTTGTCACCGCACCAGCTGGTGCTATTGCTTCGTTTGGATGCACTCCCAGAGCAAGTGCTGGTTCCGCACGTCTTGCAAAATCTGGCACTGCGACAGGGGCCTCAGAGGCGAAGGGACAGAGTTCGATACGTGGCTTTGGACTCGTTGAGCTACTGAGGGCTACGGCAAGCAGCACGAGAGTGCAAGGCATGTAGTGTACGAATGCTGCATTNACAGGGGCCTCAGAGGCGAAGGGACAGAGTTCGATACGTGGCTTTGGACTCGTTGAGCTACTGAGGGCTACGGCAAGCAGCACGAGAGTGCAAGGCATGTAGTGTACGAATGCTGCATTACCTACAGTTTTTTCTTCTCCGTAAATCGACCGGTTAGAGAAACAGGCGTCAGTTCTTGCGTGCTGCCTCGTTTGTCCAAGTGCGTGGTTCGAAGAATCGTGACATGCAATATGGAAGGCTTCTGACCTCACATCTCTCACCTTTTGCAAGGGGATGCTCGTCGACTATTTGTGTGCGCATTTCCGTTTTGCCCGTAGCCACTTAGGATCCACTTAGGTTCCAAACCTGGTGCTTGCTTTGTCTTGTTTTGAAGCGATGGCTCTCGTGCCCACAGTGCTCCTGCTGGTTCTCGGGAGTTGTCTCTGCGAGCCTTTNTGCGAGCCTTTGACAGATATCCCGGATATCCCTGATGATGAATGCCGGGCTGATGCGGAGTGCAGCTTGTCCATGTTGCAGCTGTCCGGTCAGAAGACGTCAACTCTCGCAATTGATGATGCGGATAACACCACCATGGACGGGGACAACACCACCATGGAGAATGGCGCTTTGGCCAAGCGTTCCGGCTTCAAGCATTTTGCCTACTACCCGTACAGGATGGGAGGGCAAACTTGTCNCGAGAGTGCAAGGCATGTAGTGTACGAATGCTGCATTGCCTACAGTTTTTTCTTCTCCGTAAATCGACCGGTTAGAGAAACAGGCGTCAGTTCTTGCGTGCTGCCTCGTTTGTCCCAGTTTGTGGTTCGAAGAATCGTGACATGCAATATGGAAGGCTTCTGACCTCACATCTCTCACCTTTTGCAAGGGGATGCTCGTCGACTATTTGTGTGCGCATTTCCGTTTTGCCCGAAGCCACTTAGGATCCACTTAGGTTCCAAACCTGGTGCTTGCTTTGTCTTGTTTTGAAGCGATGGCTCTCGTGCCCACAGTGCTCCTGCTTTTTCTCGGGAGTTGTCTCTGCGAGCCTTTGACAGATATCCCGGATATCCCTGATGATGAATGCCGGGCTGATGCGGAGTGCAGCTTGTCCATATTGCAGCTGTCCGGTCAGAAGACGTCAACTCTCGCAATTGATGACGCGGATAACACCACCATGGACGGGGACAACGCCACCATGGAGAATGGCGCTTTGGCCAAGCGTTCCGGCTTCAAGCATTTTGCCTACTACCCGTACAGGATGGGAGGGCAAACTTGTTGAATGCCGGGCTGATGCGGAGTGCAGCTTGTCCATGTTGCAGCTGTCCGGTCAGACGACGTCAACTCTCGCAATTGATGATGCGGATAACACCACCATGGACGGGGACAACACCACCATGGAGAATGGCGCTTTGGCCAAGCGTTCCGGCTTCAAGCATTTTGCCTACTACCCGGACAGGATGGGAGGGCAAACTTGTCAACGTGGAACTAGCAATGCATCTCCAGTAGAAAAAAGCCCTTGAAAGTGTGACGGTAAATGCTTTTGGCAGCTCTTCAAATTGTAGCCGTTCCATGCCATTTCGTTCCCCTCCCCAAACCCACACGGTTTGGGAGCAGAGCAGACCGACAGGANTTGAAAGTGTGACGGTAAATGCTTTTGGCAGCTCTTCAAATTGTAGCCGTTCCATGCCATTTCGTTCCCCTCCCCAAACCCACACGGTTTGGGAGCAGAGCAGACCGACAGGAACTGTTGCCGTGGACATGGTGGCTACATCTCCCATGGAGGTGATGGATACCAAGGACGCTTTAGCTCAGCTTCGCAGTGTGCTTCCCCAACAGTGGCGTGGTCGACCACGATAACGAAGCAAACCTTGCACTCCCAGAGCAAGTGCTGGTTCCGCACGTCTTGCAAAATCTGGCACTGCGACAGGGGCCTCAGAGGCGAAGAGACAGAGTTCGATACGTGGCTTTGGACTCGTTGAGCTACTGAGGGCTACGGCAAGCAGCACGAGAGTGCAAGGCTACATCACATGCTTACGACGTAACGGATGTCAAAAAAGAAGAGGCTAAATCGACCGGTTAGAGAAACAGGCGTCAGTTCTTGCGTGCTGCCTCGTTTGTCCCAGTGCGTGGTTCGAAGAGTCGTGACATGCAATATGGAAGGCTTCTGACCTCACATCTCTCACCTTTTGCAAGGGGAGTGGAGAGGAGAGGAGAGGAGAGGGAAGATAGAAGAGAAAAGAGAGTTCTTCTTATTCATGGTAGAGGTGGAAGTGATGATATTATTGTTGTGAATATTAGTAGAGAGAGGGAGAGAGAGCAAGAGAGAGAGAGAGAGAGAAGAGAGAAGAGAGAAAAATGAAGAGAGGCGAGAGGAGAGAGAGTAAGAGATAAAAGAGACAAGAAGAGAAATCGAATAAGAAGACTTAAGAGAGCAAAATAGAGAAATAGAGAGAGGAGAATAGAGAGAATAAGAGATTGAGATTTGTCGACTATTTTCTAGATTTCATAGAAATAGCATAAGGGTAAGGGGTAGGATAGGGCAAGAAATAATAAAGATAGGGGGATAGGTAGGGCGTAGGTAGAGGAGGGCGAGTGTAGGGGAGGGCGGGAGGGTAGGGGGGGAATCGAATAGATTTTGAGTGGTGTAGGTCTTGTGTAGACTCATTTATTACATAGGTTATATCTTGAAATCTGTTAAGATATGAGCGAAAAATTTTTTATGTCGTGATTGAATTTTGCTTCTATTGAGTAATTAGACTGCAATTAATTCAACAAATAAGCGAAGTCGCACGATAATTGTATCCCAGGAATTCTAGCTTCCATAAGTAATTTTACTACAGGTTTCGAAGATATCTAAAATTAGATATACTGGACTGCACTTTGCGTAGGCACGGCATAGCCCTTGTGTAGGTTGCGTCTAGCCTTAGTAGTCGCTTTAGGTATATAAGGCTTCCCGTTATGTATCATAGTTATTTATAATATTTTCCTTACTTGTATTTCTGGGTTTAGATTTTCGACTGTTGGTTTGAAGTCTTGAGAGCCTTGTTATAGAAAATTCAAAGATTTTTCTAGATATTACTTTGAATTTTTTCATATCGTCGATTAGACTAATATAAGATATATATAAAGATTAGAAACGGCTTCGATATTTTAGAAGATAAGTCTCCCTAGGCTTCCGTAGCGCGTAGGCTTGTGAGGGCGGATAGGATCGTGGCAGGTCAGATAGATAGGGTAGGGCAGGGCGGAAGGCCAATAGAGGAGGGGAGAATGGGGGGGAAGGCAGAAAGGAAGGAGAGATCGAAATAGACCCCGCATGACAATTATAGACCCAATTCCCGCGCAGAGCACTCAGACCTCGTAGAACCCGCAATCTCCGTGCAGGCCCCGAAAGAGATCCAGACGATCGTGACATATCAATCAACAACGGTAGTAATACCGACGGCAGCCAGCAAAACGCCGATAGTCGGGGTATCGATTGAGGTAATGACTGATATTGATAGCAATAATAATTGGCGCAATATATCGAAATAATAAAAATTAATCTTATCTGTTTCTTCGCCTCAATTTAACTTACAGATTCCATAGACGTATCCTGGTGCGCAACAAAACGTATAATTAATTTTCGTTGCCCCGACCCTGCCCCTCAAAAATTGGAATTATAACTTAGCATTTATCTCAAGTATTAAATCTTAGGACCTGCCTATGCTATTAAATATCTTTCCCCCCCCCAAATTCCTCCCTAAGCCGTTCAAATATTTCATCCAATAGAAATTCTATTCCGATTTCCAAGGTTCGCGTCTATAAGCGATATCATAATCGATAGAATCCTAGATTTTTACTACTAAAATTCTTATAGTTCCTGAATATCCCAGAGTTTTCCATTTTAATTTCGAATCAGTTCGGTGCCTGAAGTACAGAGAATCTTTATAAATTTGAAAAAGGACGCCTTAGATTTCTTGTCAATAACGAAGAAATCATTTATAGATTTATATATTATTCTAAATCCATTCTTTTCTAGTATATATCTATTCAAAAAAATCTATATTATCTTATCTATTCGAAACCATTCTTAAATATCTATATTAAAATACGAGAAACGAATATATTTAATAAATATATCATATATGAAATACTCATATTATTTATACCTCATATTCAATTTCGAATTTTGAATAGAATTAATAAATATCTGAAAAAATCACGATTAAAATATAACGAAATATGTTCAAAATATGAAATAATTTTGAAACGAATATGAATGAAATACGCAGAGTCAAACGTGAACGTGAAGCCAGACACCAAGCCAAATACGAATCAGACACGAACCCAAACGAACCAAACACGAACCAGGCACGAACCCAGACGCGAACCCAGACACAAACCAAATACGAGCCCAAATACGAACCCGGACACGAACCCGGACACGAACCCAGACTCGAACCCGGTCGCGAACCAGACGCGAACCCAGACACTAACCCAAACACGAACTCAAACACTAACCGGACACGCACCGGACACAAACCCAGACACCAACCCAAACACGAAACAGACACGAACCAAACACGAACCAGACACGAACCCAGACGCGAACAAGACGCGAACCCGGACACGAACCCAGACACGAACACGAACCCGACACGAACCCAGACACGAACCAGACACGAGCCAAACACGAACCCTGACACGAACCCGGACACCCGGTCGCGAACCGGCGGAGCGGACACGAACCCCGACACGAACCGGACCGGAACCGGACACGAACCCTGACATGCGACCGATGCTGGGTTTCATTCAGCAAGCACAGCACTGGAGCCTCCGCCAAAAACCTGTAGAATTTGCTTAACGCGAGAATACCCCGCTAAAGCTACCAAAATTTGGAAGATTCTAATACCGCGAGATTTCCTAAAGCTACGGATTTTAATACCGGGAGAGAAGCGCTCGCGACACTAAAACTTCCAAGATTTTAGTCATGCGAAACAACCATGCAAGAGGCTTTCACGAAGAAACACGGAAAAGGACCAAGTTTCAGCGGGGCAGGAGTGCGCACAGAATCACGGACGCAACCAGCACGACTTGAAATGAATCATAAATATCAAAATGTTATTATCAACTATCATATTTATTATTCTTTTCGAAGATCGAAGAAGAAAGAAATATTGAAAATATGAGTTACTTATCAAAGGATAATGAATCTAAAGAACTAACCAGATATTTATAAAATCCAAAAATTCTTAAATATAGGTTTAGCATCTTGACATTCTGATAACTAAAAAAGATATAATTTATGAATAGGCAGGCATATCTCGCATCAGAGTATAAATCATCGGAGATAATTAAATCAAACAGTTTCGTAATGTTTCAATTCAAGCTTGTTACCGATCACGAATCAACCCGGACATCAACAATCTGTATCATATTCTGTATGCCAATGACGAAATATGAATTTAACGTTTGCATACACCTATACAAACAGACAACTTCTTTTTACGATATGGCAATGGCGAGCATCAGTTCCTATGGCGATCTGAAACCAGCAATGGGTTTGCCTCTCTGCTTGCGGGACGGTGTAGAAGGGGGATGGTGTTCGCCCCCTTTTGAGCCTTGGAGCACCAACGTCGACCCAGATGCACGAATGTAGGGCAGGTTTGCAGTTTTAGGGTTATTGCAATCATCTCCAACAAACCCGGGCTGCTTGACATGGGGCCTGAGCCGGTTCTGCTCAGTTTGTCAAACTTCCCCGTGGCCCGGGCAGCGACGCCTTCGCAGCCTCTGCACAACTCCGTAGACGAGTTTCAAGTCGAATCCGTCGAAGCCTGCATATTGAAACTATGCAGCTGGAATGTGCGTGAGATGCACTTCTGATTACAATGCCTTGCGTGTGCCTGTCCTGGCCTTACCCCTATTGCGAGAGACCGGCGAGCCAAAGGAAAATGATTTTAAAAGGGTCGTGGAGCAATGTGATCACCACATCTCCTCTCCCTCTTGAATCCTCCGAGATTGTGGAGGACGTATTCGAGAGCCCGAGCACTCGCGTCAACATGCCTTAACATGCTAGACGAGCTCAGGAATCAGAGGCGGATTTCTCTAGGCCAGACGATACTCGACATGCCCTTCACCATGCAGCCTTGCTGGCCGACAGTATACTAAATTCACGCAGAAAGCCAGCAGAGTCCGTGAGCAACCGGAAACTGGCACGAGCACACACACACACACAAACACACCTTATGTGTCGCAAGCGGAGTACTTGACTAGTGGCAGATTGTCCGTACTGTTCCTGCAAGAGTCCCCATGGCAGGTATCAGCTCTATGGAACTGATTCTGGGGAGGCGCTCATTGACTGAACACTATGCTGCACCTTGTTACGAAAGCAGGGTATTTGACATTTTTCTCTCTGAGGGCTTGGGGGAAGTTTACTAAGTCTACTACTCCTGCGACATCATTATTTGCTTCTGTTCTTACTTGCCTCCTCCGGAGCTGTCAGTGTTCTGGGCAGTGTGATACGGAGTTTTCCTCAAAAATCCGGAACTGCCACCCACCAACTCTGACCTCACTGTCTGTTCGGCTGCCTTGGACCGGAAAGTGGCATTTCCGGGCTTGCGGACGGCACCCACATGCGCACGGTGACGATTCTCACGCCCTGCAGATATGCTTCTTCAGGCAGGCGCTAATCTCCCGGCTTGAAACAAAATCCCACTAGTCTCTCCCATACTTGAAGAGTCGACGCTACACCCAGCATGCCTGTGCTTGTTATCAATGGGCTCGCAGCACCGGTATGTCCACAATTCCTGCGGTACGGTGAAGGCTTTGATCGTGACATTCGAGCCCCACGAGTTCTATGAACTGAGGCTACATGGCAACACGGCTACATGTCAACATCAGCCCGACGATGCTGAATCGCGACACATTGCTTACACCGTGACAAGCCAAAATGCTTCCCTCGCGCCTTACAGGTCATCCTAAAATGAAACCACGGTAGCTCTACACGTTATTTTCGTTCCCGTACAACAATCCTAGGAAGTAGCAAAAAATCCCTGTGCGCATGCCCTCAGTCGGGTTTCGGGTGTGGCCTTAGTCCAGACATTTAGTCTACCTGGCCGGGATGGACTCTTGTGGTCTCTGTCCAATCACCTGCTCAAGCTGCCGCAGGCCGATGTAGGTAGGTAGGGCTAGCCTCAACAATGGAAGATGTTAGTCATCATAACTCTAGTTACCTTGCTTACAACCCACTTATGTTCGACAATGTCTTCGTCATCGCTGTTAGTATCACTCATAATACTACTGTTGCATTCTCTGCTATCACCATTCCTCGGGCCAACGTCAATGATGTATATTCTATTCTCACCCCAAACTAAGCCCGTCTTCGATCGCGGCCTTTAGACATCAATTGTGGCTGTGTTCAGCTAACTTCGACTTCGGGTTGTAGGCTTAAGAACTTTAGGGGATCGGATTTTTGAATTCTGGATCAGAGTTTAGGGACTTAGGGCCTGGGCCCTAGGCTGCGGGGAT
This sequence comes from Symbiodinium sp. clade A Y106, assembly GCA_003297005.1. Classification (NCBI taxonomy): domain Eukaryota; class Dinophyceae; order Suessiales; family Symbiodiniaceae; genus Symbiodinium; species Symbiodinium sp. clade A. Next base: position 73,644 of record BGNK01003116.1, on the reverse strand, counting down.
CAAGTATATGACGGTCTTAACACCATCCAGGAGGCCCCGGGGTCTACAAGATCCTTCATGCTGTATGCTCAGGTTTTGCCTTCATATCAACTCCAATCCGGCTCTGCGGCAGAACAGCTACGGGAGATTGCCAGAGAGCCCGGTCAGCAGTGTGCAGACGACACTCCAGCATGAGCTCTTCGGGGGTGTAGGGTTTAGATTTCACATGACTGGGTTCCGGTCAGCTCGGTACAAGAAGGGCTGGGGATTGCCGGCAAGAATGGGCCTGCAGTGAAACACGTGTGATGCCCCTGCAGCACACCCAAATGTAACCCAAGTCGACTTTCCTGAGACCTTCCGCATGGAGGTTGGCGAACTCGGTGTCCTGATGTCCGGCTTCTTTCCTTGTCATCATACCGCAGCGTTCCGATCTGGTCGAACTTCAACTATGGATATGGAACTTCCAATACAGATGGGACTTTAATCTGCGTGGATTTAATGGCGTCAAAACTCTGGGTACGTTCCGTTTACTCTCTGCTGCTCCATCACGAATGCTTGCTCGAGCGGTTGATTCTGAGCTGACGCACAGTGGTTCGACTCCCCTTCGTGCTTGTCCTTGTCTATGTCTTTGAACCCTTTAACTTTCTGTCGTTTCGCATTATTTCGGCCGCGCTTGGGTCCCGTTTGTGACCTGGGTTGCATCTGAGTATAGTTGCTTGAACCGCCTTTGGCGTTCTGAAACCAAGCCACCCTGAGCAGAAAAAATAAGTTGGTTGGTCCGACAGCGGCATGATGATACTTCAACAGAGCGAAAGCACATCTAAGACTTAGTAGCGACTTGACGGCAAGATTTAATGTGAGATCTCCATGTTCAGCCGTTCGGCCCGGCGCAGAACAGACCATGTTGTCGTCAAGGGATTTCCTCTGTCTTCCAGCCGTTTGCAGGCTGCGGCTACACGTGTGCAAGCAAGGTCTCCTAGCACTCGTGTCACAGCGGCCTAAAGACAAGTTGTAAGACAACTCCTACCCTGTCCGTGGAGTATAACCTTTGGCCACAGGTTACCTGAGATTGTATCTATGCAGCATCGCATGCTCAGTAGGGGCTCGCTTCCAGTTCAGGGCGTGACTTTGCAGGCCATTGAGCCTGCGAGTCCTAGAGAAACATCTGCTGTCAGCCAGGATAACGCATTTCAGTCCCAGTCGTGTTATGATTTCCGAAAGCATGAGAAAAGCAACAACCTCCTGAGCAGTGTGCTGCTCTGCGTTTTCGCGGCTTAAGCCTACGAGTGGTGTCACTCAGAATCTCAGAATGCCGCCAACGACTTTGAGGCGTCCAGCCGCCTCTCTTTTGGAACATGCAGATCTCCGGAAGTTTGCTTGAATCCGTAACACTGAAATTGCCTCCTGCATGTATGATCTTCTCGCCTTATCAGCTTTGCTGTTCATCTCAAGTCGGTTGCCCAAGTCACAAGAGCACTTAGCCAGAATCGGGCCCCGAGGCACATGCAGAAGCTTCTGCCTTGGGGAACCCTTTGCCAATCGCGTTTAGAAAAACCCGTCGACTTAGGGACTGACACATGTAATTCTCGGGCAAGCGCTACGGATGTATCGATGACTGCCTCTCGTCGTCGTTCTGCTGCTGGGAATAGCAGCAGCATTACTAACAGAAGCTGCACTAGCAGCAAAAGCGGTCGCAGCGGCAGTGCCTTTCATGGTGGCTCCTACTACGACGGCGACTCCTGCTCCTGCTCCTGCTTGTGCTCCTGCTCCTGCTCCTGCTCCTGCTCCTCCTCCTATGACTACCCCTACCCTATCCCCATGCCTATCCTCCTCATTCTCCTGCTGCTACCTCCACTACCTGCTGCTACTACTGCTCCTATTACTGGCTGCTTCTCTACCAGTACCGGTACCAGTACTACTGGTACCAGAACCGGTACGAGTACTTAAACTATGGCTGCTGCTACTACTACTACTACTGCTACTGCTTCTTCTACTCTACTCCTACCCCTGCCACTACCACTACCACTGCCACTGC
>BGNK01003116.1:38080-70580 GCA_003297005.1 Symbiodinium sp. clade A Y106 | reverse complement strand
TCCATTGACGATCTAGCCGTGAACCTCGGAGCTATTTAATATGCTTTAGATACCCTCTTCACGGCCTCGTGTATGCTTTCTTTGGACCCCTACACTTTGAGACGCAAACTCGATAAAGAATCCCTCAATCCTTGACCAGGCGCGGCAGGCTGAGATGCGGACCGTGCATCACATTAGCGAGCAGCAATTCTGCGAATGAGGCCAGGTCAGAGCTTTTGGTTGAAGGGCTTCCGCTTGCGCTTTGAGCTTGTGGTGGGAATTCGTACTTCAGACTCCTGGTCTCTGGGCCTTCAAAACACTAGAGCATAATTTTACAACTACTTTTGCCCTCATTCACTTATTCCCCCTGACAGGCACTTCACTACAGCTTCTTTCTGCACTGAGGCTGTGAGTGGGCAGCTTGAAGCTTCAGCTAGGGACAACCGCTGACCCCGGGACTCTGGACCCAATGCCCTCATGCGTTCAGCAGCTCCAAAGAACTCTGGCTTCGACTCCCCAAGTTAAGCCGTAGCCGCAGCCCTCTTGTCACTGTGGAAACTATGTGCGAGACAACACCTCGACATCTGACATCAACATCAAATGGCTACTTTTATGTAGTTTAGTACTAGTACTAGCTTCAGAACCGATTGTGGTGCTTGTACTAGTACGAGTACTAGAACGAGTACTAGTACTAGTACTGCTACTAGTACTAGTACGAGTACTAGTACGAGTACCAGTACTAGTACTGGTACTAGTACGACTACTAGTACGAGTAGTAGTAGTAGTAGTACTAGTAGTACTAGTAGTAGTAGCAGCAGTAGCAGCAGTACTAGCAGTACCAGTACCAGAAGCAGTCGCAGTCGAAGTCGCAGTGGCAGTTTCAGTTTCGGTGGCTGTGGCGGTGGTGGTGGCGGTCGCAGTCGCAGTCGGAGTAGGAGGAGTAGCATTACCACTACTACAGGTGTCAACAGTAGTCAGAACAATGGTAAGAAGAGCCACCACACAACTACTTGGAAAACATCTTGCTTTAATACACCAGAATCAATATCAGCGCCGCCAATAATTACCCAAAGACCCAAGAGCACCGGCCTTATTGTCACTGTCTTGAAGTTGCTGGCCTAGCCCAGGCCTGGCACTTGGCGACTCAGTCAACGTTCGGATGTAGGGACTGCGTTTCAGTCATCTGCGTGTCAGACAATGTTTTTGCACGTGCTTCGGCCTAGCTCGGCGTTTTGTGGCAAGAGGTCAAGAAGACATGCCAGGTCTCAGAACTCGTCGCCAGCCCTTTCTACGATACGGCTGATGTGCAAATGCCGCTTTCATGTGACCAAGCCGCCTGAGTGCGTATTTGCTGCAGGTGATCTATCTTCGGCTTCTCTACACACTTCACACGAATATGCTTATGCTCGAGGTCGAAATGCATGCAGCAACGAACGCAACATCTAGGAGTGGCCCAACCAAGCCAAAAGCAACATTCTATATCTAGTAAACATATACACAACATTATAGATCTAGTAAACATATATAGGCAGCTACTGAGAGTAGTGAGACAAAATCCTAGCCCCAGAACCCTTCTAGTATCCGTATAGAACCCAACAAAAACCCTCGCAGAACCCTTACAAACCCCCGATATATAATACGGACCCTTACGGGGGTACCCTCCAAAGGGTCCCTATGAGATAAGCCCTAAACCCTGAACCCTAAAACCCTAACCTAAAACCCTAAAACCTAAAACCCTAAAACCCTAAAGCCCAAAACCCTAAAACCCTAAAACCCCAAACCCCTAAAACCCTAAACCCCTAAAACCCTAAACCCCTAAAACCCTAAAAGCAAGCCGAGGGCGGGTCTGTTTGAAGGACTGGACTTCTTTGATGTCGTGGATCGGCTCTTGCTCGACTTCGTCTCTAAAGCTGCACCTGTTTAGGGTTAAGGGTTTTAGGGTTTGAGGGGTTGGAGGGTTTTAGGGGCGATGAGGGGGCTTTTTGGGGGTTTAGGGTTTAGGACCTGTTTAGGAGTTTAGGGTCTTTGGCTTTGGGGCTTAGGTTCTGGGGCATTGGTTTTAGATTTTTGTTTTTTTCTTTTTGTCGCCCCTTTTCCTCCTGCCAAATAGTGTTAGTCGGAAGGTCTATTCTGGGCCTTGGGCCAGGAACTCAACCGAGGGATTCACCACCTACACCACCGGACAGAGTTTCCGGTTTAGGGTTTAGAGGTTTCAAGCATCATGTCTACCACCGAGGGCAGGAGACATTGGAATGCCACAACATTGTCTGAGATGGCCACTGCAAGTACAAGAAACTACATGAGAAACATGAGCATCAATGGACCATGCCATGTACGAACAGAAGCTTCGCCGGGAAGTGTCAGCCAGGACATGCAGGAAGAAGATCACGGGGATGTTTCAACTGCTTGCATGCGGAGTAACCTAGGATACACAGCCTCCGATCTCAGATCACGAAACACTACGACACGTGAAACCGGAAACAAGACTTGCAGCAAGCCCTCTGCAGGCCCCGGCCAGGCCTATATGTTTTTGATCCCTGGCAGGCGAAGGGGGTCTGGGTTGTCTTGCTACTCGCTGATTTCGTGACTCGGGCGGCTTCAGTACGGAGTCGAGTGAGTCGAGAAATTGAAATGTTGGGCGTGACCTACATTGCAGAAGGTCGGGACCTTGATCAAACTACGCTGCACCACGAGAGATCGGAGTAATACAGGGGCCATAATGATTTGAAAGGGTTTGGGTACTATACTCATAATAAGGAACCCCCCAAACCCTATCCTATCCTAATTATTCAGGCCCCTGTATTATGCTTCAAGCGTTGTCTTCACTCCGAGGGCTGCTGGAGGTGGTGCTGTTTGTGTCTTCGAGGCTGATTCCTACCACTTAATCACCTGGCCGCTGGGTGGCCACGGCAAGTGCGGCAATTGTTGATAAAGGGCAGGGAATAGAACTGGTGACAATGATGGCCCGCCAATATGACGGTGATGGCGTTACTGTGCCCATGACGAAGATTCGAAGATAGCATTCATGATGATGATGATGATGGTGTTAATGTCGTGATGGTCAGTGAGCGGTGATGATCATGTTGCTCGTGTAGCTTGACTGATGATGGGCGTACTGACAGTATCACTAGATACCAGTAGACATTAATCTCTGCATCACTATCATGGTCTGCCTTGCTAGTTCAAGCGGCTGGAAGACAACGAAGTTCGCAAACCAGGCCACGACTATGCCCCGCGGCCAAGGGATGTCGGGTTCAGGCTTGAAGAATCTTCTAGCAACAGGGTCATGCACCCTAAATCCGGGGTCTCCCTTGATGCCCGACATGATATGAGACCGAGTATTCGACCGTGACCTGCATCCGGATGAGTACAAAAACCCGAAACTGGTATATAGCACGCCGAAGAGGAAGCCCTTCCCGCGGGCCTTTGTGATCTTATTCCCGTGAACGTCCGTTCGGTCATCTCTTTCACTAGCGCCTTGTGGGGAGCAATCTTGCAGTCTTCAATGTTGTTTAAAGAGCTCGTTGTCCATCATATCAGGCGATTTCTATTCCAATTATTAGCTTTGTGCTCTGATACTTCACCGGTACTGCACGATATTTTGGCAGCTGTTTCTGTGCTATTCACGTGACGTGAGTTGGGTGCACATCCCAGACTGCGTGACAATGTGTGCCAGATTTTACAGACCACTACGACGACCACACCACCAACATCAACCACGGCAACAGCAGCAACAACAACACTCCATCACTACCACCACTACCACCGTCGCCGCCGCCACTGCCACCACCGCCACCACCACCACCTCCACCACCACCAACAACAACAACCAAGAACACCAACGACGGCTGTGGCAACAAAAAAAGAAATAATCAGCAAGAGCTGCAGCAACAGAAACAGCGACAACAACCACTGCAGTACGGAGAGGCAGCAGATCGCACGCACAACATGACATATGCATGCAAAATGCTTCACGCAAGGAAGGCAATGTTTATAAGACACATTTCAACGGGCACGAGGTGTCATACTGCGTCGTAGTAGCCGTAGTAGCAGAAGACGTATTAGACGCGGAAGCAGCAACAGCAGCAGCAGCAGCAGCAGTACCAGACAAGTAGTTCATGTCGTGGCGGTGGGTGTTGGTAGCGGTGGCGGTGGCGGTGGTGGCGGCAGCAGTAGTAGTAGTAGTAGCAGTAGTAGTAGTAGTAGTAGCAGTAGCAGCAGCAGCAGCTCCTAGCGGTAGCGGCTGAGGCGCTGGAGTAGCTGGCAGTAGCTCCTTAACTGGCCGAGCTCACAGACTGACACGTATCAGAAGTACGGCTGTCTTCGTAGTAGTCTGACCAGCAAGAGCAATAGCTGTATACATCGTGAGAACCGGCCGGTGTCCGTGACGCGAATGAAAACTATAGCGACTATAGCAGCCGTCACTGTTCGATTGCTGCTGCCAGTGTTGGTCTTATGCGTGTCTGACTGCCCTGAAAATCACTGCCTGTCCTGCGGGATGTCACGACTAATCCTTCTATCCCGCGAAGTGAAGACGAGACATCGATGGTGGCTCTGAAATGCAACCATTCGTTTGGCAGGACGTTGGTGTGTCAAGGATCCCAACAAGAAGGACCTGAATCCTTGCAAAACACCTGAAACTTCGAGCCAACAGCACGGTGCCTGCTATGATGCTCCGCTGCGATTTCGAGGTCGGAATGCCCTGGGAGCAATGCTTTATCGCGAGTAGTATACTGTTCTTATCGTTACTCTTGCTGCCACATCCAAAGCCTGGGGTCTGCTCTGAATGCAGGGCAGGGCGACATGTTTCCAAACACTGTACCGATGCAGCTATTACCCTTTTCGGTTCGCCACGGTGCCGTTGTGGCAAGCTCTCATCATTCTACTCTTGTCTTGGTATAATGGCGAACCCATTGCTTAAGTATGAGAGCGATAGAATCAGTATGGATGCTGTAGCACAGCATGCGCCAGCCCAAATCTTGCACCCGTTAACACTGAGCCCTGAACCACCCAACCCTGAACCGAAAACACTGCACTCGGCTAAAGTCTCCATCCATCCAGGCCTCCGACAAACCGGAAACCCTGACTCTCAAACTCTGAACTAACCGTCAATAACACCCCAACCCCACCTAAACCTGAAACCCTAATCCTCCTGAGGACCCGGCCCCAGACTGAGAAACGGGGGAACCTGGGTCTTCCATGCCGTCCGGCACCTGCGCATCCCAGGAATATTATATAGCATGTACTCTATGCACTATGTACTATATTATATATTGTATATTATGAGGTTTCACATCAGCCAAATGATCACAATAGGATTAGTAGCAGCGGTGGTAGTCTGGTAGTAGTAGTCATAGTAGCACAGCAGCAGTAACAACAAGAGTGGCGGTAGCAGTGGTCACGAGCTTGAGGCCGGTCTTGAAATCCTTGCAAACTGCCGATTGAAAGCCGAGGATCAGGGTCAGCCTCTCGCCCATAGGGCTTCTGTGTTCTGACTGGGCGCCGGCCCCTTTGTTTTGCACTTCAGATATTGGCTCCAAGAGGTGGTCTCAAAATCTTGAGGTTCCGCTTTGAGAGGCCCCTGGTCTTGATGTGCGGTGCAGCTCGGAACTCTCCTTCAAGTCCAGAAGATTTCCTGCACATAAGTCTCAAATGTTCGTCAACATATCATCCATCCGGACCAATGCCAGCATCAGCATCGTCACAATCACATCATCATGGTCACCATCATCATCGTCATCATCATCAACAACCGCATCAGCTTCATGATCACCGCCACAGCCACATCCTCATGATCAGCAGCCTCCAAGGATTGCCCCGCCATTGGACTAATGGGCTCGGGGATGAATTTGCCTGGGCGCAAGGACTCAGACCCTCTGTGCACTTCCATGCCCGGCCTTCCTTCTAACGTAAAGCGAATGATGTGGCTACGGTGTGGGTAGGATCGGTGTCTGGATCTTTGGCATCGAGATCCTCCTAATGCCCGGGCCTGCCTAGCTGCACATGAACCACAATCATCATGGTCGTATTGAACAAAGACAGCAGGCGTGATATTCAATGCCTCCTTCTGATATAACCCATGTGACTAAAATTGGCATGGGCGTTCTTTGTTGGTAGGGCTATTGTCGCACAATGCTGCCTGCGCGTCTGCAAACCCCTGAGAGCGTGGCCGTCTTCTGTAGTGGGAATGGCGGTCAACAAGTTGGCAGGCCTGCGCGCAAAAGGCAGAAGGGTGAAGGACTGGCATTCGCCAGTTCTCGCTAGTCTCACTATGCTCGCGCCATTGATATGACTGTTGATAGTACTATCCTTACCCATGCTGTCTGACTCGGGAGTTCCTTCACTTGAAAGCTACAGGGCAGTGTCCGGATCCTCGGCAGCTCAGCAGCTCTGCTTACCAAGACGGCTCCTACGTCTTTCAAAGCACGATCTACGGTTTTAGGGCGTTGGCAGTTATGGGTGGGGCTGGCATCACTCACAGCACGTGGTCCACGTGCGGAACGAAGGCAGGCATGGGCGATTTAACGTGTAGCCCGCACCCAACTTGATCCAACTTGACTTTGACTCTCCGACCTTCAAAAGCAGTAGCAATAATCATGCTCCGCAAGTGAAGTGGCCACGAGAACGAAACAAACCGAACAACAAATGCCGGGTGCCCTCATAGTAGCTATATGGTCGGCCCTTACAGACATAACTGCCGTATTGGAATACCCTGGTGAAGGAGGATGGTCTGGTGCGGAGGGCTCTCTTGTTGTGCTCTCAAAGCAGAAGACTAGTTTTAGGCCCAACCCAGCCCAAAGCCCCAAAATCCCATGAACCCCTTTCGATCCACAACACCCAAGACCCTCGACCCCCAGGAGCTTCAGCATCCCATCTCTGAAGTGCCCTACCCTAAACCCCAAACCCTTCGAATTTAGAGTTTAGAGTTTGGGTACAAAGTGAAGAGCGCGAGGCTAAGACTACCGTCCTCCGGTCCGAACAATCCCCAGAGAACACCCGAGGCCTTTGCTTCGGGCTTCAGAAATATGGGGGCCTTTATAATTAGAATAGGGTTTTGGGGTAGACTATTATAATTCTACTATGATCCGAATAAGGAGCCCCCGCAACCCTATAGGGCTTATTCAGCTACCCGGCAACGACTCATAAGATCCCCTCTCCGCCCCGACGAGGCTGAGGGCAGCACCCCCGGAGGAGGGCCTGCGACTGTACCTTCGAACAGAGAGGTACCCGAAAAACCCGGAAGATGTAGGCTTCTAGCCCTGAGGAACTTAATACCTGCTTGCAACTTTTTGGATCTGTGGAGGCTGATGGTGGTTTGGATTGCAAAATGTGGGCTTGGTGCTGTAGGAACAGGGATACTAAACGGCGACAGGTCGGACCTTGGACAGAACATCGACACAATCAAATTCTCAAAGATGTTTGTGCTCTGTCAATTGCCGGTAGGAGTTATTCCACGATTCGACAGCTTGCAGTCGACAGCTCTGCATCCAACAAAGGTGTTTTCCCTACAACATGACTTCGGGTGCAGGATGCTGGATCTCGACTTTGGGAGTTGACGGAGCTTGGGAAGCTTTGTAGCGAACGACCGCGCAGCCAACGGACCCAAGATTGGAAACCCTACGCATCACTTTAACCCTTTTTACATGATTTTGACCTAGACCCTAACTCAACCGGTTGCAGCCAAAGCCCTCCTCCTATTGAGCCATTAACTTTCATCTGGAAGCCAGAAAGGTCGTACGAAGTCGTGGTGCCCGCGCTCCAGCACGCCAGTTACTTTCATCTACATAGTCGACAAACAGCTTCACAGGGCTCTTATCTGGCTTCACCTGAACCGTAATCGTTGGAACAGGGTCACTAAGGCTCATGTCACAGGTTCTTGACCACATTCACGAAGCAACTCAAGAAGCCCCCGAGCTAGTAAACCTCAAAGGGTATCCACCACGATATCAAACCAGGAAGGTCTGCTGATCTGTGATGTATCTCCCTCTTGCCCGCCCGCCGGAAGAGCCTGACGTTGCAGACTGACCTCTCAAAGTCCTCCGCCCTCTCCCAGCCTCATCTTGTAGACTGTGAAACTGCTTGGACGGACGATTCGGGAGTCTGAACAGGCTCCGAATCAGGAGGCAACATTCCAAAGACTCCATGCTGGGATTTCGGGCGGCAGTGTGCCGGCTTGACATGACTTGTTACAGCTAGCAGATTCGAGTGGAAGCCACAGGCGAGCGCCAAGGAATGTGAATAGCCAAGTGAGAAAGCAGACGTCCTCGTTCAAAGGATATAAATATAAATATATTTGTTGTGTATAAAAAAATAAATAACTAAATATAAATAGAAATATATATATAAGACAGCCGAGCAAGGGAAGCTCTGGAACGCCAGCGGCACTTATAGCACCTGTGCATGTGTGTGTGTGCTTGCGAACTGCCTGTGCATGCTCCTGTCTGTGTGTGTGTGTGTGTGCGCGTGTGAAGCTGGTAATTCTTGAGTGTCTCAACATCTTCGGCTGCAGTGTTTGATCTTCCCCTGCTATCCCTCCGTGCAGTCCGGGTCCAACTTATGGCGGCTGCGCGTGTCAGTGGCAGGGTATTACTATTGTGACAGTACGGAATGTCCAAGTCTTACTCCGCACTGGTCTCTGACTTTGGGACTCGTCTAGAAACCTATACGCATCACCCACACCCTAAGTCCAAACGATTACCGAAAGATGCAGGCCTTGCATCCAAGAGGCCAGTCTGCGGTGAGTGGTGCGGAGAAACAGACCCTTTTGTTAGGCCTTTGAGCCAAAAGATCGTCAGATATAGGGGCGTAGCACGGGTAAACATGTGCAAGTCGTAAGGAAGTAGCAGAAAGAAGAGACGCAAATGTAGAGTGACGTCGCCCAGAACTTCACCCCGGCAGTTGTGATGGCAGCCGGCACCCCAAACCTGCTGAATACACTCGAGAAGTGCCAAATCGTGGAGAGCCTAAACTCCTGCTTTATTCGGCGTCGCCTGCACGTCGGACCAAGCGCTTTCCTGCGCCTATATTCGCGGTCACTTTGGCAAGGGCTTAGGGCTTAGTACTTAGGGGGTTCAGGGCTTCGGGGATTAGGTTGAGTGCTTGGAATTGAATAATTCAATGTAGGGGACATGCCGAGTGAACCTGCCACCTGCCAAGCTTGTCAACTGCGGCGGCTTCCTGTGAGACTCGCTGTCTGGCTATTTCAGTTATCGCCTTGAGCTGCCAGAAAATACTCTGCCTCTTTTCCGTAAGGGGTTTGGAGTTCGGACTTTAGTTTGCTGAAGTCTTCCTTTCTCTGTTGCCTCTATCTCATGTGAAGTCTCAACCTTAAACCAGCCGTACTCGGCAGACGTTGAAACATGTAGCTTTCTTGGCTTCACTGCCGTACTCTAAAAAATTACAACAGGAGCTTGGTCTTTGCAAACCATGAGTAAGAGACTATTAACGCACGCGAGAGAGAGTGAGAGAGAGAGAGAGGGAGCGGGATGACACCACAGCGAGAGATAGCGAGAGAACGGAAGGAACGAAGAGCGAGAGTTGCTGAATTGTGTGTGTGTGTGTGTGTTTGTCGGTGGGTGTGCATCAAGATGAAATCGTAGTGTGATAAAGTCATAAAGTGCCATTTCTTGCCGCAGTGCCAGAATAGCGCACAGCTCGAGATCACAGTTCAGATTCCAAAAACCAACAATGGTGAGATCGCAGAAGAGCTGAACAAGGTAATGACAAGCGAACCTAACAAGGTAAGACAAGGCGACAGAAACGAGACATAACCGGCTTCTACATGTCTAAGCAACGGCATTCACAGCAACACCTGTTGCCAGCGAATTATCAACCCCCACCCCCGGCAAAAGCAGTTTAAAGAGGCTTTGTAAACAGTTCTCGACTCCCCTGATCGAGCCAGGATTTTTTTGGAGCGAACCTGTTTTTAAANATTATCAACCCCCACCCCCGGCAAAAGCAGTTTAAAGAGGCTTTGTAAACAGTTCTCGACTCCCCTGATCGAGCCAGGATTTTTTTGGAGCGAACCTGTTTTTAAAAACTAAACAATTTCATTAAAAACAGAAAACATTTTTAATAAAATCTATTTGTAATCATATTTCCTCAAGAAACGACATTTTTATTAAAAACCGAAAAATTTTAAAACCGCTGCGAATTCAAAGGTTCCTCAATGAAAAATTAACCCATTACCCAGAAACTCGGGCAATCTTTTAAAATCTCAGGGTGGGGGGTGGGGGGTGTAAGTCAATACCCACAACAACGGCAGTATCATCAGCAGTCACAGCAAGAGCAGCAGCACTGCCAAGAGCAACGGCATGAACAAACTCTGGAGCCAATCAAATGTCTTGCCAAGGTGCAACCACCAAATGTTCTGATCTTCGCTCGTGGGCTATGTTGGAATCGCTGGTTCTCAAAATCAACATCTTCATGGCTTCTGTGGGTCCGAACAGAGCACAGTCCACGCTGAGAGCCAGCACAACAAAGTGGGTCAGCTCTTGCTAGCTCTAGACACACAAGGCCGAGCACCTTGTGGGGCACGATATGCGCAAAACGAAATTCTGAAAGCCAAACTCGCTTGGCTCTGGCACTGAGCTCAGTTCGACTACAATACACCGGATAGTGTTTTTTTGGTAACTGCTATGGTACCGCGATACTATAAGCCCCTGAACCAACCAGCAGCTCGAGGCCTTGCGACATGTTTTGACACTACCAGGCGACAGGCCGGGCTTCTCTGACGATGTGTAGGCTTAGGGCTTAGGGGGTTTAGAGGTTTCGGGTTTATCTAAAAGTGCCTTGCGCACGCTTCTTGGAAATTGCGCAGAGGTTTATGGGAAAGCGCGTTTTAATCATACATAATAAGCCAAATCTTACATCGGCCCTGCCACTCCAAATCCAGAGCATACTGCGGTGCAGTTGGTGAGCATTGATCGCAGCTTCGTGCACTTGCGACAGCTGTATTTGCAAGTGTCCTTTTGTGCGCAAACATCATGCTTTTACCGATTCATCCTGAGTTAGTGGATCTAAGAGTGATGCATGGCTTCGGTGGGTGTCAGATGCCGCCCGATCTCACGACACTGGCTGATCTGACAGAATTGGCTCTTCTGTCTCCGTTGCGTTTGTGATTTCAATGGGATTCTGATGTAGCCACTGTTGCTGCCCTGCTAACGAGGAAAGGAAGCCAAATGTGTCGCCTGAGCCCACAGACTGAAGGTTTTCTTTACGCCACTGCGGACGGAGGAGAAACCAGGATTCCCTCACGCGCATTGTGCTGCAGCGGAACGCGTTTCTACGCTACAACGGTCTGGTTGCAGTTTTGGTCTGTGCACGTGCACCGGGCTTGTCGTGCCGCCCATGTAAGATTTTGCGCTGGATCGAGTTAGAAACTTAATTCCGTTTAAGAAACCCTATCTTCGATGCAAGATGTGTGCGTGTACTAACGTGGTGCTTTGCGCACGCTTCTTGGCGAACACACTTCTACGCGCCAATGCGTTTGTGGGACGGGCACGTATCTAATTTTGATCCAACGCCGAAGCGAATACCTTCTCAACCTTTGGGACCTTATCATGGCATGTTAGCAGTGGCTCCTGGTGAATACTAGCCATACTAGCCAATATGGTTTTCGTTGGGACAACGTGATCCTGACGAAGTACAAGCTTGAGGGAAATGAAGGAAGTAGCCTGCTGTTCTTGAAGCGTGCTGTTCAGTATCAAGCTTGCAGGATGATACGCCAAATCATGCCAAATTCAACATCGTGTGCTAAAATATATAGAATCCCGGTTAGCTATGAAACGTGGGGCGTGTCCCGTTAGAGTTTAGGGTTTAGGGGATTTAGGGTTTAGGGGCTTCGGGTTTCGGGCGCTCGAGAGGTTTAAGCGGTGTTTAAACGTGTCTGGGTTCAAACTTTGGGGTCTTGACTCCAGGGCTTTGCGACTTCGGAATCGTGGCCTAATATAGGGGCCTTAATAATTAGAATAAGGTTGTGGGGCCCACTATACTATAGTTATAATAAGGAACCCACCTAATAGTATTGGTAATTATTTAGACTCCTATAGTAGCCAATGCACATGCTTGCTGAGATTGCTCTGCAAACTTTGGATTTAGTGGGTCAAGATTTTCTGGGCACGGCCCGGGCGGATGGTGCATGCCCGGTCTATGACGAACCGAGCGGAGAGTGCAAGCTGCTGTTGCCGGTGACAGCTGCTTTTGGGAGCACGGAACTAACACATGTTCCTTCGACGCACAGGTGTAGGATGCTTTGATTGAAGAGGCGAGAGATCCAACCCTTGATTTTTGGGAACCCGTTCGATGCGGAGCTAGATTCCATGGACACTTTGTCGGGTTCTGGGACTCCCGCGGATACTGCGCAGTCTTCGATGAAGCTTCATCCAACCTACCTCCTTCTCGGCTTGAGTTCGTCTTGTATAAAGCTGATGCAAGCGATTCGGCTTCGACCGTTTTGGGGCATGTAGATCTGAGCTGCACTCTCCATCTGCCTGGACATCATCTAACGCTATTGGGCATTCGCCATCGGCAGGTGTGCAGAACCGGGAGGGTACTGTGGGCTTTGGGTGGGTCGTGTCTTTGACCAGAGGGGCTTCTGAAAAACTGCGCTCGGTTCTGGCAAACTGCACTGAGCTGTGTGGCCCTGTGGTTACGACATTAAGCCAGATTTCTGACAATGATCCCTAATCCTAATCACAAACACTCAACAACCCTCACCCTACAACCAAGACAGGCAACCTTCGTGGCACCGTTTGAAGACTCAGACCCGATCCGTGTCTCGGAGCTGGGGAGAGCCATCCCACACACCCACGCCGAGTGTGTGAACTCGTATGACCCTCAGGCCGCATCCTCCTTCTCCTGGCTGTGGGCTTTGGGTTTCTGGAAATGTATGCAAAACACCCAGGTCTGGGCCACTCATCAGCTGCATAGCCTCGACAGGTAGAGGCTTAATGCGTGAACCAAACACCAAGACCGATGGTTATCGAGGGCATCGCTGCGCGCTCTCGCCACTGGGGCAAGGGTGAAGGCGTTTCCAAAAATCTTCTACTACTACTACTACTACTACTACTTCTAGTACTACTTCTACTACTACTACTACTTCTGCTACTACTACTACCACTACGACGACCACGACCACGACAATGACCACGACCACCACCACTACCAATACCACTACGACGACTAGTACGGCTACGCGAACGACTACTGCTACCGCCACCACTACCAGGCGATGACTTGGAGAAGACCATGCTAACTCCCAGCGCTCAGTCCTTCTCCATCTCGGCGTCCTCCGCCTGCCAAGGATTATTCCCCGTCATGTGCATATGTACATGTAAGTACGCATATATATATATATATACACATACATACAGACAGAGGTATACATGTGTGTGTATACATATAACAATACATGCTCTGTATATGTAGTTTGTGTGTATATACATACATACCTACATAAACACGGTCAAGGCGTTGAAGTTCTTGCTTTTCTGGATCATAGCGGGCAGCCCTTCAGCTCACCACCTCCTCACAGGGCCTTCCGACACACCAAACGAAGTCACACAACTACGCGGCCTTCTCAGTTTCGTCCTCCTTTTTCTCTTTTGCCTGACAGGGCGCATTCGGCAGATGCTCGGCATCGCAGCCAAAGCAAGTAGCTGATCAATAGCACGGCTGCTTGGGGTATTGTGACTGGGTGACGAGAGGAATTGAGGCTTGGCAGATGCACATCCTGTTGATGCCTCGATGGCCGTGAGCCACGGCTACAATCTCACCCTACTGACACTGACAAGTTTTTGGAGGGCTCAGATGCTCAGAAACCAACTCCGAAACGAAACTCACTCAGCGCTTGTGGCGAAGGCCAATCCTATGCTGTACGCCAGGTCTTCAGATAGATCGCATCCCAGCACCCACAGGAAGACCCTTGCAAATGTCTCTTATCCGAAGCCTGTAACTGTAGCCCTGCAAGCCTCAATTGCCAATTGCTGGAAGGTGATTGGCTCAAAGCACTGAGATCTCAAAACTTCGAGATTCAGGGCCAGCCTCATCTGCGGGTGTTTCTTCTGCTGAAGCCTTGTCACCTCTCACAATCATCCAGCGATTCCAGAGGTACTAGCCAGGTGCATCTTTTGGGGCTTGGATACCCGAAAGAACATGCCCGAAAGCCTGAATGCGACCATCAAGAGCTACTCGTGGTCCACCCGAGTTCCGAAGGTCTCCGAAACGGCATCAACAGCAACAGGTCGACACCTCGTCCCATGTACTTGTCCAAGTCCGCATCCATCTGCAAATGTAGGCGGTAATCCGCTCATGTCTGGATTGGAGATCCCTTACCAGTCAGGCTTTGGGTCAACGGTCGGTCCTCAAGTGCTCATTGGAACCCGCGCCAGACTATGAGCTATCTACCCCACATGGATACTTCTACCTGATTCTATCTGTCCTCTATAGCACGAACCTGGTCGTAACAATAAACTATATGAAGAGTCCCGCTCGGCACGCCGGCGCCTTGTTCTCTCCGCTTGCCTGTAGGATGGATACACGGAGCTTGTGAGGGGAAGGAGTGATTGACTCGGTCTCGAAGGCTTCAAAAGCAAGACCCCGACATGGTGCGGGCCTGAATTGGGGTACACATCTTAAGGTGTCTGTGTCAGGGGCAAAGCCTAGCAAAACCTGAGAAGACCTGCATGCCATGATCGCTTCTCATGACTGCTTATGCATCTAAAGATGTTTGTGGTGCCAACCGTTGAGCCTTTTTCGTGCTATCCCTGTTGCCGTCGACGTCACCGCTCTTTGGCACATGACTATACATTACACGTGGTAAGTTTTCATACCAAGTGCTAAGAACATTATATATGTACATCATAATGCCGGTAGATATTGTCTGTATGTCTGTGTGTATGTATGTATGTATCCATGTGTCTGCATGTATATGTGTATATACCTATACACATGCATAAGCAAATATGTAACACTCTATCTATGTGTGTATGTATATGTAGGTATGTATCAAATTTTGAATGCCGTATAAGTATGCTGCATTGCAAATTTACTGTGGCATACGATATACTACATCATATATACGGCAGAGTAGAGAGCCAGTATGTGTAACTATTACACGTCGCGTTGAATTTAACGCATTACATGGTGCATGCTATATGCTTTATGTTATGTGCTATATGCTACACTGTGTTTATTGTATCTCTGATTTTGGGGCTGCGTATCATGTCATGTATGTTATCTGCCACATATTGTGTATATGTAATGCATATTTGATTGTGCACGTTACATACTATACATTGGTCATTATACGTTGTATCTTAAGTACAGTATAACGATATTGAATGTTGATACCCTATATACTATATAACGTGCATTACATATTCTGCAGGACATGCGATATATCATATGCCATATAATGTGTACCAGGTATTCAGTATTCGGTATTAGGCACTATCTACTGTGTACGATGTACAAAATACTAGAGGTTACATACCATGTGCTGCGAAACATATACTGCACACTATCGGCTAGACATGGTCTGTGGTGCACTATGTGACTGAAGACAAACCAGATCAACCAATTGCAGCTGAAGCTCCGCCGGAGGTTCTCGACCGAAGTACTTCTCGAGGTCTGCATCTAGCTCTTCCTGGAGCTGATTCCGATTACGTGTGCACCCCCAAATCTGAACCCCTAAACCGAGTAGGGCGGCTCTCAAAATGCCAGCCGTTGACTATTCGGCCTGGGATCTGCGAGCGCAACGAGCAAATGCTGGCCGGCTCGCAAACCCAGGCTTTGAAACGCAGATCACAAGGGTACGAAGTCACGGTAGGCACTCCCAGACGCTGGAAAGATTCTGCCTCCAAAGTTTCGGGTCCTTGGTCTTGTATGGCTCGCGGTCCCGTCCACGCCGGCCGCCGCCGCCGCCCCCCTGGGCAAAACTTCAGTTTGTCGCAAGTCAACTCATAGCCATGGTTCGAATTGTCAATACATGCATGTTGTTCATTGTTCAGAACCCGCGTGCCGAGTCATGATTCATAATTTGGAGGCCAAAGTGGTCTGAGACGAAGAAAGTCATGACAGCCAGCAAGAAGCTCCCCGTTCAATCGTGCAGCTTGTGCGTCGCATAGGCAAACCCCGGATGATGAACACCAGGGCAGGCAGGGAAATAATCGGTATTGGGGCAGGACGATGGCACTTCATGCCAAAGTTCGCACGATAGTACAAGGTGCCGGTGGCGGCCGTCACGCTGTAACTTGTGCGGATCTGCGGGGGTACCACAGGGAGACTGTGCCTCTGAGGGGTATCCAGGCCAAGATCACAGCTCAAGGTTAAGTCCAGACAGGTAGCTACGCAAGCTTCACCAGCAATAAGAGGAGTAAGGGCAGGAACTGCAGTCGACAACACCATCATGCTCCACATATGTATAAATATATATATATATATGCGTATAAACATACACATGTATTGAACATATATATATATATGTACATATGCGCATGTCTACGTATGCATGTACATGTGCATGTGCATGCGTGTGTACATGTTTATGTGCATGTGCATGCGTACGTGTTTATGTGCATGTGCATGCGTACGTGCATGAGTATGTGCATGTGTATATGCGTATGTAGATGTATGTATGTACGCAGGTATGTAAATCTGTATATACATATATACATATATATATATACATGTATATACACATGTGTTTGATTGCGCACACTAGTTTGTTATATATACACGTACGAGTATGTGCGTATGTTCATAAATAAACACACCTGTGCACATGCATAGACATACATACATACATATGGATATATATATATATATACACATGTATATACACCTACAGATAGATGGATGATAGACAGATAGATATATAGACAGAGAGAGAGAGAGGAAAATCGATCTGGAAGTTCGCTGTACATATACACGCATTTCGTTCATTTGTTTTGTATGTGTTATACATGCATACTTACATATTTGTATAGGCCACTGTATATACACATACCTGTATGTGTGTACAGATGTAGATACATATATGCATGTCTATATGTCAAAAGAACATACAGAAGTATTGAGCCACATTCGAAAGAGATGTCGGTTCCCGGCTCCCCAGGAGTTGCCATTCCGGTAGCCGCTTCCAGAGTCCTGTGGCTTCCAGGATTATTATTTCGATTATTAGCATTACTCTGATTATTGCGACTATTGTATTATTATTATGATTGTTATAATTATTATGATTTTTATTGTTCTTGTCATTGCTATTAGTATTTTCTTATTGTAGCTGTCATTGATATTCGTATTGCTGTGCTTACGACTAGTACTGCTAGTAAAACTCTTATATTTTTTGATGCGATTATGATTCTTCTTAGCATTATTACTATTATTATTGTTATTAGCAGTAGGAGTGGGTCGTAGTAGTAGTAGTAGCAGTAGTAGTCGTCGTAGTAGTCGTCGTAGTCGTAGTAGTAGTGGTAGTAGTGGTAGTAGTGGTAGTAGTGGTAGTAGCGGTAGAAGTAGTACAGTGAGCCGGGAAACGAGGACCGATGTTTGACCAAGTTTGCAGAGCAAACTTGCCCATCTTGTTTTTTTGTTGGAAGGCGGGGGGCAAGATGGGCGCGCAAGCTTGCCAAAACCCACTTGCACCACTTGCGCCACTTGGGGGGCGAGCGGGGGGGGCAATCTTGGTCATCTTGCCCATCTTGCCTTGCACCACTTGACCACTTGCACCGCTTGGGGACCAACTTGGGCACGATTAGCAAGATTAGCAAAATCTTGGTCACAAACAGCGGCCCTCAATTCCCGGTAATACCAATAATACCAATAATACTAAGAATGAAGAATATCAACATCACTGTTCTTCTCCTAGCGACTTTGGGGTTTCGTTTGGTTTCGAGATTTATGGGCTTCGGTGTTTAGGGCTTTAGGGGTTGAACGTTTACAGTCAAAACCTCAGAGGTTTAAGGTTTCGGGGCCTAGCGTGAAGAAACATGGTCCATTGCGGCTACGGGTTTACGAACCGCCGCAATTTCGGCTCACGTCCCTCAGCACTGCTCAAGTACCGCTAATGCGACAGCTGACCAAGCAGTGTCTGGTCGTTGGGCCTCGTCTCTCTGCTTTCTTTGCTTACACATGAGGCGCTTTCTCTAGCACCAAATGTGACGCCTGTGAACACGAGACAAGGGGTTCAAGTTGGATCATCATGGATAACCGACGACAAATATGCTCCGGCTGATCCGCTTGCAACCTTCAAACTAAACTTGCTACCCAAACTTGCTGTGCAAAACAGGCTGACAGCCGATCCTTGCTCCAGTCATCTCCTCTTGACCTGTCTTTGCGTGCAGACAGCTGCAACTACCGGCAAGGGAGGCACACGCTAAGTCACATCTGTACAGAAATCTGGAGACATGTGCTACAAGTATCTGCTAAGCCCTGAACTCCTGCATTGGGACGTATGAGCCCAAAGCCCGAAACCCTAACCCACAATTAGGCTCTGCAAACCCTGAACCCCTGCAAGGCGCTGTAGACCCAAACCTGAACCCGAATCCAGTTTAGGCCCCCCAGAAACCGAACCCCCCAAACCCTATTCTTATTATGAAGGCCCCTATATTATAGTACCCTTATAGATCCCTTACAGTAGCCCCTATGGGCCCCTATATGAGAATGCCCCACAGACCCTCGCACCTGCACAACAACGTAATCTGCTCGCTGCGACTACGGGAGCAACGATGCTGGGCTCTTGTTAAGGGAATTTAATTTAAGTTAGCATAATAAAAGGAAACCATATTATCTACTATAGATCCCTATTCCGGTAACTTAAATTAAATCCCTCGACAAGAGCCCCGACGATGGCCTCTTCTGATCGCCCCAGTACGCACCTTTCCGAGTGCATCGAGGCAACACACTCTGGGCGTAATGCAGGGGCCTTAATAATTAGAATAGGGTTTTGAGGCTTCCTTATTATATTTATAGCATAATATACCCACAAGCCCTATTCTAATGATTAAAGCCCCTACATTACCCATCTTCCTTTCAACAGGGCCTGAAACGTCTCGCAGGGTCTGGAGGATGGCTTTTCGATCATGCAGGGTGCCCGGCGCGTAAGTCGGCGCATGCAGCATCGGGAGAAAGGCACCTTAAACCTCTGTACACTGAAACGCAAGCGACTCCGGAAGCCTCTGAAGAGAGAACCCCTGGAGCAGCTCCCCTGGCCTTTGCTTTTGTAGCCATCATCCTGGCATTCTTGCATTGCGCAGCCGTGGCGTATGCACAGTTGCCAGCATCTCGTAGGACTATGCCGGGACATCGACACCCGCCCGTCGACAGCAGGTGACTTCTGCAAACTCACCATGCGGTATGGGAATTCCCTCCATCATCAAACAGTTTCACGTGATCATTTTGTGGGGCTGTTCGGTCGGTGCAATAGAAACCCGAGTTCTGCAATAGGTCGTGGCATCGAAAACTTGATGTTGTCAAGATGAGCCTGTTCTAGCTCTTTGTGGCACGACGGTTGCCGGTTCTCAGAGGTGAGGAGTCCCTGCATCAGCCTGGGGCTGGGGCCTTGTAATGACCCTTCAGTTCGAAGATTCCCCTACCAGTGACTGATGCGAACGCCCTGAGATGTGGCCCGCTGTTCAGGGGCACAGGGGGACGAGTGCACACGAACGGAGCTGCTGGCCTTCCAACTACTACCGCCCTTCCAGTCATCATCCCAGGATCGCTTGTTGCCTGGGCGCTGCTCTTCGGACGTTGGAGTCCGAGCTTTTGCCAAGTTCGAGTATCGAAGCCCTGAACATGAAGCCGATGCTGGCGGGCCAAGGCTACTCTTAGGCATCCATCTTAAACCCCTGGCTTGGCAGCAGCAGCAAAACTATACAATGATTAGCAGACTAGCAGGGTACAGAACAACTCCAGTCCATCTTGCAGCTGAAAACAGCGGAGTTCGCCAAAAAGCTGTGGGGGTTCTGTGCACCAGCAAACCCCTATGTCAGGTTCACCTACCATGTTTGTGCATAAGGTGTTGCACGGGAGATTGTGCCCAGTCGTAACTGTCTTGGAAGAAGCCCATGTCGGGACGAACACGATGGAGACTCCGAACTCTCAGCTCACTCGGTCCAAAAAGACGACTCTGACTACGACTCTGCACAAACAGCAACTATATACACCTCAAGGCCACCAGAGAACACATCTACACGTATGCAAACATGTGTAGACACCCTGACTCTAGAGCCGCCCAGTGTCTCCAGCTCATCTTCTGGGATACCCCAGACGAGGGGTCGCCTGCACCTGCTGCTGCTCTGAAGATGCTTTACGGTTTCAAGCGAACGCGCTTCAAGGACTTCAAAGTCTTCGGGGTTTTAAGGTTACATGGCGATATATTCTGATGACCTCATGTAAGCTTCGGCAAGTTGCATGGTCACTTCTCCGGGCAAGCCAAGCCTCCGAGCTCGGAGGCGGTTTGGAGGAGGGACTCTACAGCTTGGCCACGAAAGCTTGCGGTGTTCCACATGTCCGACAAAGGATGCGGTCTGCGAGAGCGGCAAAATCAAAAAGTCTAACCTTTCTAAACTAATCATGCGATTAATATGAGACCAGGTCTTGCATCAGTGTACAGTCATCGTCTACTGGCATTCCCATTAACTCTACCACTTGCACCTATGTCAGGCAAGTAGTCTTGGATCTCCTCATAGGCGTGAAGGCTCATAGGCACTGAGAGACATGATATACCTTTCTCAAAAACACAGCTGCACGACACAAAGCTTGAGGCTTTTCGTCGCAGTCGTCTTCGGAGCCCCCAAGGGAGCAAACAGAGAGTTTTTCTGGGCAGCGCCCTCAGACCGAGATCTCAGCAACGCTGTGGTCAGCATATGTCAAGAACTGGATCATGTCAGATGTTAGCCCTGGTTGAATGAGGATGTGCGGCTGTCGATTTCTGCCGCTGGCTGAAGACCGAAGATTCAAGATGCCCGAGCTAAGTTCTGCAGTTGTGCTGAAACCCGTCAGCATTGCAGTGTCCGGGTTTGGTGTTTCGGACTTACTTGATAGGGTCTGTGTCGAGATACCTTTCCGACTATCTAAGATACGTCTTACCTGTCACTCTGTGCGCAGCCTACTGTTTTTCGAATCCCGTCAAAACAACAGATAATGAGCAAACACCATCAGGAAATTCATTAGCATACGACAATGACAAAAACTGGTAAGTCTACACGGCTAGCTACACGTTCATGAGTGCGTTGATACTGGATAACCCATATGTTCAGGCAAAAAGAGGCCCATACTCGGAAAGGCAGGAGTAGGCCGCAGGTCGCGAGATCTGGCACAGTGAACAGATTTCTGGGCTTCGACGTGTCGTGGCAGGCAGATTCGGAGTACTGGGCACACTCTGCTCCTGTGTTTAAGGTGCAACCCAGCCCTCAGATCTATCTCAAGGCCCGAAGGTATGAGACCCTGCAAACCGTAAGAAACGAGACTGACCACCAACAGGGATGTCAGGGTGTCACGAAGTTGGGCCCATGTATGCTCGCAACCTCGAGAGGTTTCACGATCGGTGCAGGAAAACTCAGTGGAACACGGCCGCAGTTTTGCACACTAGTGAACTGGACTGCACCGAAGATAAGCAGAAACCGATGCTGTCAAACGATCTCTGAGCTGTCTTGCAGCCTTGGTGGGATGCCTCCTTCCTCACTGCTCCCCCTTTTCTATGTTGGATTCTGTTTTCTGCTTGTTTCGAGACCTTGGAAGATGGGTGCCCAACCCTAGACTAGACACCCTTTGCGAACTGCGGCAGCCATCCACTGGTCACTCGGTCTCATTAGACCGCAGCAAGCTGCCTTTGGCCGCAGAAGCAGTCTCTGCAGGACTTAGACCTAACGTAGGAGTAGGAGAGGATAGCAGCTTCCACCATCCCTCCGGTCCTAATTACCAGTAGTCGTAGCAGCAGTGATACTGGTAACACCAGCAGGGGAAGGGATATATACACGTGTATGTATGTATATATATATATATACATAAACTTAAGGCGACAGTCGCTACCGTCACGCCAGCACCAGCTCTTTTGTCGCAAGCAGCAGCAGCAGCAAGAACGACAACAGGAACAACAACAGCATCAGTAGCACCAGCAACTCTAGACATCTGTCTTTGGCAATCTGTCACTGAAGATCTTTCTCGGCATGAGTTGTTGCGAGACAGGGAGAACACATATTCATGCCTGTCCACACGTCCCACGGTCTGGCAAACAGGTGCACGCAGCCAAAGCAAGCACTAACTTCATCAGGTGTTGCTCGCTGCCAGGAACGGCATAGGTCAGGAAGAGTTCAATCAGTTGTGGGTTTGGTGTTTAGGTTTTTGGGGTCGGCGTTGAGGGCAGGCAGGGTTCAGGCTTCAAGCCTGTCATGCAATCATCAACAAAACATATTTATCTAGGGCTATATTATGCAGAGCAAGGCCATCTGGTAAGGCGACTGCGAGAGGCTGACAATTTTGAGCCTTGCTACAGTACTGAGCCCTGCCCTACTGCACACGACGACAGACTTACAGTGGTTATGAGCAACTCATGGTTATGGTGACGACTCTTTACAAGCAGCATCACAACTGCCACACAACTCGACACAGGCATCAGTTGAAGACTTAAGAATCCCAGTCGTATCAACATAGAGCGACTACGCCATTATTGGCCAAGCTCAGCATCCCGATGGCAGATGACACCCTATTACACCCCGAATCTCTACTCTCTGCATCAGCACCCTGCGACTCCAACTCTCTCGTCGGAGGTCAAGCACAAGAGCAAGAGTCGAAGTTTCAATAAGATGGGAAGCACCATGAATGAGGGTCCTGTTAAACCTTGTCATCTTCGTACAAGAGGAGCTGTGTGGTACGTACTCCAAGCCTGCACCTTTCCTGTTCCTCGAACCGGAGCACTTCTCTGCTATACTGAACTTAGACCCCTAGCAAAAATTATAGTTTTAGCTTATAATTACCCCTAAGTCTGGGGTAGCTGCCAGGAAAAGGCTTAGTTCTTCTTGCCCAGCGAGTCCTTCAGGGCCGTACCGACCTGGGGAGGCACGGAGAATATGGGGACCTCAATCTTTTGTTTACATAGGGTTTTTTTGGGGTAACTTATTGCATTTGACTATACCAGATAGGGACTATGACTATAATAATTATACAGTTATACAGATACAGGAATAGCATCGTTTGTTCTGACCATCACAGCCGCACGGATCGAAAGCGTAGCAGTCTAGCAAGCTATACTTTGGTGACACACGTGACGATCGTGATGACCTTAACAATGAAATTCTTACATCACCGGAATCGAACTCTCGTCGAACAGCAGGAGGTCTTGAGGTGAAAGAGCTTTCAAAAGCCTGATGTCTTCAGCACCAGCCAACGATCTTTAGGATGATTGCGAGCAGTGCTGGTCCTTGTTCACTGGAAGTACGGGGGAAGGGCAAGGGGCGGCGATTTGTGCCCAATCATTGGGAGTCCCGGACAGTTTCCACCGCTCCGCTGGTAAGCTCCACGATGGTAAATGTCCTTAGCATCTCGGCATGCCGCCACTACTGACTCACAGGTCTCCATCGAAACAATGCCAGAGGCATGGCTGAGCAAATGACCCCCCGAGTATCGCGAAGAGCGAAGTCAGGAACTCGTACCATCGCTTCGACTTCTCCTGGTACCAATCACAGAGAGGAACAGCTGGATAAAGCATTGAAGGAGAAGTGCCCCAGTGTGCGGCACACGGATGAGGCTTCCAAAGGGTCTTGCTGCTTAAGCCATGATGAGCAACGCAGACTTAAGCCATGATGAGCAATACAGACTTCTTATATTTCAGGCACGCGTTGACTCCTGCCCACTTTTCCGTCTGACTTCCGACACAGGCTCTGATGGACATGCTTTGGCCAAACGTGTGTTGACACATGGCGAGTGTGCACGGAGCAGGGGCTCCACAGCCTTGCAGGAGTCACATAAGCTCTTGGTGTAGACAAAGCAACAACCGCATCGCAATGCGGCCACCCCAGCCCACCCAAACATGACCAGGAGACCACCCCCCCATGTCCTGGTGGGTTTAGCGACACCTCAGTCACAGTTGTAAAGTTGGCCGGACCTTCCGCGTGCGGCGCCGGCGTGACTTACTCTTTCCGGGGAACAAGAAGGAATCCCAAACCAAAGACTTTGCTGACTCCTAAAGCCCCCCGGCCCCGCATATACTGCCCCCACACACACACATGGGAGTGTTAGCAACAAATAGGGCTTTTGTGTGTATTCATGGTACAAAATAGAATAAGGAACCGCGCGGAATTGAATAGAACCACAAATTATTCAGCGGCTGCTGTCCGGCTGTGAACACCGAGCTCCAAACGAGCCGTGTGGACGAGTGCCGAGACGTCGAGCTACTGGAAGGGCCACAACATATGTGTGGTTGTCAAAATTGTGGTCCCTTTTTGGGTACCCTACATATTAGGTGCCGTAGTATATTAAGGACCCAAAAAAGAACCATGTTTTTGACAACCACCCATATTATATGGAAACGTGGAGAGGCCCATCGAGCCAAAGGTAGGCACTGCCCCGCTTTTCGGGTTTAGGCATGGGGACTGGGTCAAGCATTCATCACAAGACTAATGTATGAAGGGGCCTTAATAGGGTTTTGGGGCCCAATATACTGTAATTATAATAAGCACAATAGTGTTGGCAATTATATCACAAGAAGAATGACAGTTTCAGGCCCTTCCGCGGTGAGACCGGTAGCATCCGGAGGCGGCTCGGGAGCAGGGGCCCCGCGCTGCAGAACAGGATGCACCTGCTCAGGCTTAAGGCTTGGGGTTTAGGGCTCCGACTGGTACTCGTATATGGGTTTGGGAAGTGTATAGCGTATCCATGGGTTTGCAGGAATACCAGAGATGAATGCTATGGAGAGTCTACCGTCTGGATATGCGCGAGAAGAAGATCAAAGACCCTTTTGCTTTCATTGCCTGTTTTCAAGGAGATGAAATAGACGAGGTAGATGCGAACAACAGACGACTGACGCTTGGATGGCGACCTCAGGGTATGTAGTCCAGGAAGCGCAGGTCAGACTTGTGCATAGCCTCGGTGTGGTTGAGCTGTAGGTTTAGGGTTGAGGATCCTACATTGACACGTGTAGCTGAAAGGACAAGCCTCACTAGAAGCTACCTGGTGACCTGCTGATGCTGCTGCTACCACTACCACGACCAAGTGAACGAATACCACTACTGCTACTTTCCACGAGTTGGGTCGCTTGGGATAAATAGCCCCAGGCTCAGCAGCCAAGCCCCGGAACACGCTACAGTGATACTGTTTCAACATCCGCAAAAGTTAGATCCAACTATGATACAGCCATCCTCAACTGAACTTTGTTCCTCAACATCCGTGGCCTGCCGCAGAAGCAAGGCCAATCGGCATGACCCTGGCAGCGAAGGGTGTTGGGAGGGCGTCTTAGGGAGTCGGATGCACCGCTTCTGAGCTCATCATCTCGCTTTGACGGGGTGTTACACCAGGTTCCGCTCTGCTGTGGTATTATGATCCGAAATCCTGTCCGGTTGGTGGTCAATCTGCAAAAGAGCGCAAAGTCGGCTGGGCGGTCAGGAGTCGGGGATCCGCTCCCGAAGCCCCGAGCCCCAAGGCATCCTTACTGGGTGGCATAAGCCATCCCAGACTTCTTGAGCACATCTTGAAACCCCACCGAAAGCAGAAGGGGACCTGAAAGTACTTTCGGCTGGTGTTCTGCACCTGTCTTGTGGAATCACTATGTAAAAGCAGCTGCCCACAAGCAGAGGCATGCCATGGACCTCAAGTGGTTCAACTGCAGCGAACATCGGCCGGTGGACGAGTAACGCCTCCGGCAGCAAAGACACGACGTGATCAACGGGTGAGCCCCTAAGGAAGAACATCGGATTCTTGGTATGCCTGAAGCATCGTAGAGCCTGCACAACTTGAACCCGGATCCTGAACCGGCCGCCTCAAGATTCCGGAGGGACTCTTGGGAGAAAGGGCCCGGTTCCCTTAAGCACGAGCCCGGGAACAAGTGGCCTAAATCAAACTGAGAACAAAAAGTCGGGCTCCATGGAAATGGGCGTTGGTAGGAGCCAGGCAGATTTCGTCATTATTCATCAAGTGTCATGCATCATTCAACCAATGCGCGCATGACATCACAAGCGGACGTTGAGTAGGGGTGAAAACAACGAATTCCCCTACCTTGACTACACCACCCTCAAGCGCAGTCCAGTTGGGATTACGGCCTGAGGACTCCGGATGGAAGGCATTCTTGTATCTTCTGCAGCTGACCCGACGGTGAAATCTCCGCTTCCGCAACTGCTCACACCCTTCGGGCCTCTTCAACTCCACCTGCACCTGCTTTGTCGAACGCATAGATTTCGGTGGCTTGGGGCCTTCGGGCGTTTGGAGAGGTCCGTCTTACACGAGCAATCACGAGCATGCGTAAACGCAGCAATTTCAATGCTCCGAGGCTCCCACTTGTTTTTTCAGGATACTGTGGAGCTGCTTTGAAAGGGTGGGTAAAACCGCAAGTCGGTGTACGGCTTAATGTGGCATTCTTGCCCCTACCGGCATCAAACTCTTTGCCAAAAAGGACCTATTGAAACTAGTGGCAAGCGGCCCACAGCAACCAGTACTGCATGCATGGCAACTGTTCGTTAGTTGTGCGGCGCTTCCAGATTTACTCCAAGCCCTAGCCCGGTGCGCTTTGCAGGGTCCCGCGTCTAAGCAGCTCGGGCACATCAATCGGCCTGGTCCGGGGACATCAGCACCTTGAGACCGTTGATACCTGGCCCGGCTGGCAATCCGAAGGCTTCGCTTCCGAGGCTTCCGAGGTCTGGGTGCATTGCGCCGAATCTCTCGCTGTGCTTGCTCACAGTGCTTCTGCTTCACGAATAAGACCTATAGCTCCATTTGCCGGATGCGTTGATGCGCACACAAAGCATGCACTGGGCCGAAAACACCTGATACTGCAGAAAGGTTGTATCCATGCCA
Source organism: Symbiodinium sp. clade A Y106 (assembly GCA_003297005.1). NCBI lineage: Eukaryota > Dinophyceae > Suessiales > Symbiodiniaceae > Symbiodinium > Symbiodinium sp. clade A. The sequence continues at coordinate 43,598 of BGNK01003116.1, read as the reverse complement.
ATCCATGCGAATCTATGCGCTCGAAGAGAAAGTCTCGGTGAATACCCTGTGCCGACAAGCCCGGCCCATTGCTCAAGAAAGAATGCGCTGGTGGCCTTGGCTCTGGTGTTCCTGCCCGGGCCACGAAGCACAAGCCGCAGTTCGGCTGATCGGGCTACCACCCTAACCACTGCTGCAGATCTACTGGACGATCATGCTCAGGGCTAAGAGTGGCGGCCGACATGTGGAAATCATTCTCGAGAGACCGTGGATTGCGCAAGGTCTGCCAAGTCGCTGTTGTGTTAGGGTCGGGTGCTTGTGGCGTCAGACTGGAAGATCGCCAGGCCTGTGTGTCCATGTCTGTCCAGCACGGGTCCTCCCAGTAGTGACAAAGCATGCAACAGTGCAGCACTGCGAAAGCCCTGACTTCGAAAGCCACCAGATCTCAACTTACGGTTGAAGAACCGAGCGCAATGTGAGAGTGTGTTTGTGTGTGTATGTATGTATGTAGGTAGGTAGGTTGGTTGGTAGGTAGGTAATTATGTATGTGGTTATGTATGTACGTATGATTGTATGTAGGTATTATGTATGTATGTTGGTACGTATCCTGGTATGTACTTGTATGTATGTATGTATGTATGTATATCTGTATGCATAGCTTATACTTATATACATATATATATACACATACACACAAACATACGTGCATACGTATACACAGGATAAACCCGAGAGTGTGACGGCCACCACTGCACGCACCTATGCTGGAAGACACCACCCCCCGCCCCCTCCCATGCCATTGGTGATGCGTTTATATCTAAGCAAAAAAAATCTCTGCCCCAACAGACCCCCAGCCGATGAAAATTCTCCTGACCCGAAACACCTCGCTCACTTTCGGCACCCTCCTTAGTTAAAACATACCCTGAAGTACGATAGCATTCTATAATGTACTATATTGTATTTTAATTTACCATAATAAACTGCAACATTCTATATATCCTCTCCACAGTCGCCGGCCGCAGGCGCTGGAGGACATCGCTGTGGCTGACAGGAACGCCGCCGAGGGCCGAGATCCTCGAAACCAGCACTGGATTGGCGCTGGAGTTATATCATCTAATATGATACTATATGACAGTATAGTATATTATTTTATTTACAATATGTTGTATTCTGAAAATGACTGGGTTCCGATATACAGGTCCTTCTATCAGGATCCTGCATTTTTCAGGCTCTTTATGAGGGTCTCATGTTTGCTGAACTCCCGGACCTCGGCCTCTCGCAGGTAGATCGCAGGGCTTGGGAACTCGGGGCCGAAAATGGTTCGCCATTGGGTCCATGGAGGGTACCGCAATTATCATTGAATTTCTCGGGGTTGACTTGCAGCTGGCTACTTGACCCTTATAATCAGGGTCTTTTGCGAAGATCCTGGTCTTTTGATGTCAGGACCCCCACCCATTTCAATGCAATGAGTCGGCCCTTGGCAAGGAGATGGGACACTTGCTCTCTATGGCTTCCGAATGCTTGCGAGATCACATGCGTCTCCGCGTTGAGCGGGGCCCATGTAACGCTTACAGGGACCCCTGAGCTTCAGGACCCTAATATAGGGGCCTTAATAATCAGAATGGGGTTTTGGGGCCCCCCAAAAAATAATTATAATAAGGACCCCCCAAAATAGTATTGGTAATTAATTATGTAGGCCCCTATATTAAGCCCCAAAACCCAAGAAAACTCTCGGCTCTTTCAAAAGTCGTTCGGCCGCCTGGTCGAGGAGCCTCTCCGCATGGCTTCCGACCAAGCACTGGTAGAAGAAGCTATGCCTGGAGCTTTAGGGCTAAGCTTACGTATAAGCGCCTAGATAGTCAAAAGCCTTCTGGGGTTTGGTCAAGCCTAGCATAGTATAGTTACATGCGGTCAAGAAGGGGATATTATCACTAGATATTCCGACCCTGGCAGTAGGGTCTGTAGCGTCTGAGCTGTGGTGTTTAGGGTGGGTTTGGGTTTAGATCTTAAGCGGGGTCCTCTCGAGCAGCACAAGTCTAAGGGAGTGCTTAAGGTAACACCGCACTGCCACGTCGAAAATCAAAAGCAGGAGTCTGTTGAGTAGGTGGCTGCATACCTCCGTACGATTTTGGGAGGCTATGACAGCGGCTATGATGCTGCATATCCTACACCGCGGTCAGGCTGCCAGTCATCACAGGTCACGACGTCCACATCAAGATGTGCCACGCCCACCGCCTTCATTCGGCTTGGAGTGCGCAAGACGCAGATCTTAAGCCGCAGTTACTGCCAGCTACAAATGGAAACGGTAAATGGTTGACGTTGGGCTCATGTCCTCATGTCGATGCCAAGACCTATCAGCACCGAAAAATCCTAATACCACTCCGAACACCTTCCTCTGTGGTTCTGGATCCTCCTTGACGAATCGTTGAGGCTTTAGTTAGTCGGCACGCAAACGAAACCTTGTCTATTTTGAGGAGGGAGGCAGCTCGAGCCGTAGACGGGTGCAGAAGCAATGCGTCATGCAACCTGACCACCAAGCTCCTTGAGAAAGTCCCATGCCTCGTGTTACGAGAAAACCCGGGAATCTCTGTAAAAAGTCGGCCTGGATCATTGCGAAGAACTTGCCCAGCGAGGGGCCGATGTCCTCAATTTGATCCTCACGAAAAGCTGGCACCAAGCTGCGCATGTCCCCGAGGAGAGAAACCGAATCGCTGCAACGATTCCTTGCATCAGGCCTCAGACCCTGCCAGGTGAAACCTCCACAACCCGCCTGTTAGAAGTAGTGCCCAAAATGGTCGGAAAGTGATCTGCTGATGGCCCGAGAAACAATCCCGCGCCGACTCCTGCAATGGCTGAAGCTCGCGTAGCCAGTCATCGCGTCTTAACAGGCCTCACAGGGCCCGCTCAGAAGCATGCGAAAAAAACACGACACCTGTTATGAATACACTATACTATGGAGCGACCCTGAAATTGGCGCTCTTCCAAGATACCTCATTGAATCGGGGTTCGGAATCAACAACCTAAGCCCATCTGCGCTGGGTGGACTTTAACCGCAGCAGCGAATGGCTTACCCGCCGAAGCAACACTCCACAGCTAAAGCGGAGGGGGGGGGCAACATGAAGAAAGAAACGCTCAACAATTCAGTTCTACCCATGGTTTTCATCGCTGCAGCCCGGACTGAGTAGATGGTTTCTCATCTCTCGGCTTCGTGCTTCAGCGAAAGCTGCTGTGTGTGTGTGACTCAAAGATTGAGGGCCGAGACGGGCCGAGATCGCTATCCTTTAGGCTGTTTGGGCTCAGGTCCTGGCTCTAGGGCCTTGAATTTTAAGTTTTGGGGGATCTTAGGACCTGATTTGCTCTGTCGAGCTTCCCGCCTGTGCCAGCATGCGCCAGGGCAGCAAATGCCCTGTCCAGGGAGCCGAAATGCTCCACCAAAGCCCTGCGGGAGAGGGGCTGCTGCGATTCTTAGCGAATTGCACTGGGATTTAGAGTTTCCAGCCCAGCGATCGCAAGACGGTCTTGAGTTCGCTTGAGATGCCTGTTCTTTGGCCCAGACGTGAAAGCATACAACTACGAGTATCATGCGCTTGCTGTGCTTTTCAATACAAGCCCCCTGGTACCTTACTCGGTCGAGCCTCTTCTAGTGCCGATTACGCCTCTATATGTCATGAGCTCTCCAAGTGAACGCTTCTCAGTTCCCGTCGCGGCCCAAACTCTACAACTCGCCTAGCAAGCGATGCCGCCAAGCGTGTAGCAAAGCTGTCCACCGGAGGTACCTCTCTCAGTGCTCTCTTGCTTACACAGGCTCGGCTTTAGGGGGCTCCGGCTCTTGTCCTGGCCCGATGCAGAGCACATGACGTGCCGCACACAGCCAACAAAAACACAGTTCATATCAATAGGAGCATGCCGTGCGGGCAGAGACAGGCACTTTACCTTGCGAAACAACTTTTGGCACCTGGAACCGTGTGAATCCATGCAACTTTACAAAGCTGGACAGAACCCCAACGGTCAGCCGCATCGAACTCCAACCACCATGCACTTCGACATCCTGATGACCGAAAGAGCTCCGGAACCTTCTTACAAAGCTTTCTGCACTTGTAGTCAAACTCTAAAACAACCCTAAACCCTCCCCCCTCAAACTTCGAAAACGCAAGACCCAAAACCCGAGAGACCTGACATCCCAAAAGTCTTCGAACCACGCTGTCTTCAGCCCAGGCGCGGAGCAGGCCGAGCATGGGCTCCCTGCATGGGACTAAAAAAACGGGCCTTCATAATTGGAATAGAGTTTTGGGGTACATTCTGCAGGAACCCCCAAAATAGTATGGGAAATTATTAAGGCCACTATATGACTTCAGACATGAGGCTTTAAAGGAACCCTGAAGGCCTGTTTAGGGTTTAGGGGCCAGTAGAGGACCCCATGAAGGAGCCCTTCCGGTTCGGTGGTGGGGGTTTGGATGGGTTTCACAGGATTAGGGCCTGGGGTTTCCTACGGTTTGGAAAGGGGCGGGGGGGGGGGTGGGGATCGCAACTTAGGTGTCAAGGGGCTCGGGATTCAGAGTTGAGGCTTTGGGTTTGAGGGGTTGCTGAAGTTATGTGTGACAGACAACTAGGCCAAACCGAACACAGGATCTAAAGTCGTTCACCATGGCTGGCATGACGTCGTAGTTACACACGCCGATTCGTAGTTTTGCAAGTGCACTAGAATACTAGAATATCTTATGCTCCTTTAAAAGAATGCAACGGCTGCACCATCAGATCGATTTGACATTATGTAGGCATAGACATGCGCAGCTGTCGATCTATGTACATTCATACCAACTTCTGCATGGGACCGAGTAACAGCCCGTCACCTGCCAATGTGCACATACATGCCCTCTCCATGTGTCTGCCAATGCATAATCACAGTGTGGTGAGCCTGATGTTGCGTAATTGCTTGCAGTGTGGCATGACTGGGGGTTGTTGGCAGTTGGACTGCCAAGCCAGCCACCACAGACTTGGCGTTTGGTTTCGGTCTCCATATTTGCGATTTAGGATGACTTGTTATTTCAATGTTGTAGATGCTTCAAGGTTTAGTGCTCCAGATTTGATGCAAAAACCAAGGTCGAAGCCTAGATTAGATTCCGAAGCCTAGTGCTGCTTTTTCGAACGGTGCGAGACTCGAGGCCCATTTTATGCATCCCATAGCTAGCCTCCTTGCAATGCTGGAGTTTCGGGCGGCAGCCAATGGAGTTCGCAACTCGACCTGCTTCAGAGCGCTGTGCAGATAGTGTCGCTTTGATTCAGGTCTGCTACAGTCTAAACTTACCCAGACCCAAGCTGCACTGCCAGTAAGGCTGAAACTGCTGAGACAAGCATTCTTGTTTCTTGTCCGCAGTCGTAGTAGAACGAGTACAGCAAAAGCAGTAGGAGTAGCAGTAGTATTAGCAGTAGTAGCAGTAGCAGCAGGAGTAGTAGTAGTCGTAGCAGTAGTAGTCGTCGTGGCAGCAGTAGTAGTAGTAGTAGTAGTAGCCGTCGTCGTCGCAGTGGTAGCAGTAGCAGT
>BGNK01003116.1:0-33024 GCA_003297005.1 Symbiodinium sp. clade A Y106 | reverse complement strand
CACCCTCCCTCCCTCCTCCTCCCTCCTGTCTCTCTCTCTCTCTCTCTGTGAGGGTGTGTGCATATGTGACGTAACCTCGAGGATTCTTACAAGTGTCTCTTAGTCTTCTTCGTAGGTCCGACACAACAACAGAGTAGTCCATGCCAGAAGTGGCGCCTGAACGGCACCTGGCTCTTCAGACACAGTTGCCTGGTAAGCCTTCCGGAACACCTGCAGCCTACTGGCTGCAATACTCCATTCCTTCCGGAGCAGTAGGCCAGATTCTCGTGACGGTAATGAAACAAGCGGCAGGGATTGCGGTTTCCAGTGTATTCAAGGCTACTTTTCCATCGCAATCTTGTTTCAGCCAGAGTTTATGGTCTAGGGTTTCTTAATTCTGTCTGTACCCAAATGATGTATACACTGCAAGGTGCAAGGGGCTAAGATTTTAGCAAGGACGGGCCCATCCCTCCATAAGTGATTACTGTACCATAGTGTCTCAGTCGCCGGCCCCAGGCTTATCCTGGATCTTCGTGCTGACGACCTGCGGCAACCGCTGTGAACAAAGCCGTTTCATGGCGCTCTGCTGTGCCCTCTTGCGCTTGATCTGCAGCAACCTGCCCCTGGCTTTTCTGATCCGCATGAAGTGCAGATCCGATTAGTAGCGCGCGGGGCTCCAATTGCCCGTCCAGCACTGCGCAGTCTCTCCCCAGCAATGACCGTCGTCATCACATCAGATCATGACTTCTTTAGCTATGCTGTCTTCCTCGGTTTAATGCCTCTGTATTCTCGCTACAAGTTCCCGGCTCAACAGTATTCTTGATATGGTTGTTCATGTGGCTCATTCCAGCCATACTAACCGTGAGTGCCCCTTAGCATGATTGTTGCTGCAGTGAAAGCTCCCGTGGTCCAGGCTGCACAAGCTCTGGAACCTTCAGGGCTTCAGCCGCCCCCATGGAAAATGCGGCAGAGCGGCCAGGCGGCATGCTCATCGCAACAACAGGACCCTATCTAAACGCGATCCTTGTTGTAGCAAGAGAAGTGAGGTACTCAACAGCAGCCATTCACGAGCCTGCCGACCTAACTCTACCTAAGGCATTCAACAGCGAACTCTCGCAGTACGCTCTGAGCGGATCAAAGGCTTGCCACCTGGCGGGCCGGCATGTTGGGGTTCGATGTTGCTTTAGTTCTTTATGCTATTACATCACCAGGACAAAAGTTTCGACATAAGGAGGATATTATCAAAATACATGAACGTATACCGCGGAGAAGCGGAGAGGAAAAAGGACCGTTTTACGTGGCCAGCGTGGCGGAGTAGTTAATTTCCTGGAATAACATAATCCTACTGTCATGTTCTCGGCGGAGAGCTTCTGGGATCTTGAGCTTCTGGGATCTTGTGTACAACTATAATGGTCTCGGCGGAGAGCTTCTGGGATCCTGTGTGAGGAGTGTAAGGGGGAAAGGGGGTCGCAGCGAAACATATGTTGAGTTGCACGCAGTGTGGCGAATTTTCGTCCGGCCGTGGTATATGTATTACTCTTGCTTTGCTACACTACTCTGATTGATCAAAAAGGGCTTCTGGTTTGGCTACCGGACGTGAAGCCTGATGAAGCTCAGCTTTGCCCCTGCCTGCGGAGCTGTGAGTCGACGTTGTGCTGCTCCAGCTGTTCGTGCGGGAATTGTGCTTTGCCCCGAGCGGCCAGCATCTCATCATGGGATGGCTGAGTTTCATCCCAGGCCAGCTATCTTAATGACAAGCTCGTAGGCTCGCCCGGGTCCCAGGCTATGCCGCATCGCGCTTCTGCTCAACAAAAACCCTTTTGCCTGTTGATCTTGGGCTCCTTGTGGAAGGCTCCGTGTATTGATGACTATTTAGGGCTTCAGGCCCCTTAAATCCAAAGGCTGCATTAGGGGATTGCCCTGCAAAAACCAGCAATGCTTTCGCCTCGTCGCTGCTAGGACCGCCTCCGCACCTCCAGAGCTGCAGGCGGGACGTTTGCAGAAATGCATCTTCAGACAACTACGGTTCAAATTTTAGGAATCAGCCTTCAATGGCTTTTCGAGGGTTGAGGCTTCAAGGGGAAAAACGGAGCCCTATGTAGCTCACCCAGAATATCGTTGCTCCTGCCATAGGCTACAGGAGGGCCTTCTTTGCATAGCAGTAACTTCCCAGTGCGCCGGAGCTTGAGATCAGGGCCCCACGGCTGTAAACAATGCCTCGCAAATTGATAAGACTGCCATTACCAGTACCAGCACCACTACGACGACCACCACCTCCAGCACCACCACCANCCACACCCACCCCAAACCCCACCCCTACCCCTCCCCCTCAATGTGTCCACAAATCCCGAATTGCCCCTTTCGACCCCTTAACTGGAGGAAACGAGCCCGGCGATTGCCAGCGATTTCATAAACCAAGTGCTGGCTCGTTTCTGTCGCCCATCTCAATCGAAGAACTCGACTCCACTACACTCACAATCCTAAACTCTAGAATCTACAACATTGCACACCTTGCAATGGTGAATCCTAACCCTAAACCCTAAAGCCTAAATCATAACACCGGAAAGCCGTATGCAACCCGGTGATCGCCTTGGCTTGCGGCTGGCTCGTAGGCTCCGGCGGAGGTTGTCGTCCTGCTTGTGCTCAAACACTCTGCTCCAGGTTCCTACTCATTAATATAGGGGCCTTAATAATTAGAACAGGGTTTTGGGGGGCCCATTATACTATAATTATAATAAGGAACCCCCAAAATAGTATTGGTAATTACTTAGGCCCTATATTACATAGTGCACGGCGATGTTCTTTCGTACTCTTCAATGCGCAAGGATGATGGTACAAGATGGGTCGCATCACCATGCTCAGCGCCCTCTGTGCATCACCGCAGCCAGGCACCGTGGGGGACTCCAAACCTTTTGAGATCTTCACTCATTCATCTTCTCACGGTCCATACAGTACCGAAATCCCGACGAAAGTCCCGAATCCTAACTGCGAAAGCAGTTCAAGATCCAAGCCAGCAATGAACATGTCCAAAAGTATTAATATGATGCAAAGTGGTACGTAAAGAGAAGACTGAAGCGAAAAATCGGCTCAAGGATAAACGAGAAAGTAAGAGCTATGGCAGCTATGGTTCAATGATAGTCCACTATAAACGACAGGCTCCATAACCATCACCAATAACTATGATAAAGTTTACAGAAACGACCGTCTCAGATTACCCCAAAACGGAGAGCCTTGCAACAGCCTAGCCGGAGGCGGTGCCGAGGGCGGCCGCGCCGTCCTACACTGCGCCGGGGTTTGGCGGTTGGGCTTTAGGGAGCCTAGGGTTTGGTGATGTTTGGTGCAACAACTTTTGGTGTGCCTCTTTGGAAGCAGGTTGCTTTGACTCGAGCTGGGCTGTTGTAGCTTCGGGCCTATGGGTTGAGGATGCTTTTGAGAGTAAGTGGGGTGTTTGCTTTCCGCGGCTATCGTGCGAATTGCAGACCTGCGTCAAGCTTCAGACATTGGGGTTGGGGGTTGGGGTCTTGGTTTTAGAGGACTGGCGTAATCTTGATAAGTCAAGGGGGAATTTCGACTCAGGTGCGTGTGGTTTGTGAAGTTCAACTTTCCCTTGCCAAATGAGTTTGGGTCGAGGCTTCTGCACACAAGTCCCAATGTGACTCTATGGCTTCGAAATGAGAGGGGAGGTTAACCCGTGCCTGGTAGGTCAAACACGTTCAGGTGCTGTTAAAGCTGAGGGGTCCAGGGGGTGTAAGGATTCCACAATCGAGGGCTCTGGAAGCATCCTCCTGACACCCGGCGAAGACGGTGGCTGCCCATGACGTGGCGGTACAGTCTGCGGAGCCTGTGGAGCGGATTGCGACACTGTGATACAGCCATGACATGGTGAACCTCGGAGGTTTGGGTTTACGGACTTCAAACGGGCATGCAAAGGGGACCCGAAACCTAAAAACCGCTGCACCCTGGGCTTGGAGCCTTCAGACTCACAACCGCCAGCATGGGCTTGCGAGGAGCTGGCCCTGTCACTCACGAAAACTACCCTGGTTGAATCGTCCAAGCTCTCGTGCTCGCGGCAGAAGGTGATCCTCGGGTCATGTACACGGCTATGATGCTGAGAGAATGCTGAGAATATTGGTTATTTGCAGCACAGCCTGGTGCTTCAACAATGGCGACGAGTGTCCTGCTGGTCTAGATGCGACATGTCAGTGCTGCGTTTCTTCGAGATTGCGGGCAAAAGGCAAGGGTATATTGCCGGTCTTGTACATGTTCCGCAAGAGGGGTTTCAGCTCTTGCTTTCGGCCTCAATGCGGGGCTCAACAAGCTTACTATTACTGCGATTCTAGTTCGGCTTCCTGGTCTCTTTACTTTTCTGGCGGAGTACTAGCGCCATCTCTGGCAGCGCATGCGCACCAGTGTCTTTTGCGGCCGGCAAGGTTTCGTATCTTTGGGATGTTGGAGTAGACATGGGCTGCCTCGCTCAGGTGACCGTGAAGCTGAAGTGACTGGGAGCCTCTTCACTGGGCTAGCGCCATCCAAACCACCCCGNCGGCAAGGTTTCGTATCTTTGGGATGTTGGAGTAGACATGGGCTGCCTCGCTCAGGTGACCGTGAAGCTGAAGTGACTGGGAGCCTCTTCACTGGGCTAGCGCCATCCAAACCACCCCGTGTTCGCCTGTGCGTCCAAATCGAGGCAGCACTTGTGAGTCAAGAACTTCCAGCCTTTCTTCTTTTCTTCCCCGTCGAAGCCTTCGCAGGCTTGCTTGGACGACGATGCTTGACAAGTAATCCGCTTCTGTGTGCAGCACGTCCCACGACCCATGTACTTGTAGCTGTCCTTGTCTTGCAGAAAGATGCCTTCACAATCGAAATCTTTCACTCCTGTCTCGCAAGTCAGCGATGCCTGTGAGTCGGTAACGAGGCAGCACTTGCCCTTCAAGAACTTCCAGCCTTTCCACCAGCCTTCGAAGTCTGGCCGATCGCCTTCACAACGCCATTTTTCGGCGGGCGCAGCTTGGCAGTTCATCCATTTTGTTGTGCAGCACTTCCCATCAAAGTACTTGAAGCGCCGCTCGTCGCTGAAGGTGCACTCGATCTCTGAGCCCGCTGTCTCGCAAGTCAGCGACGTGGAGTCGCTGCCTTTAGGGCCCCAATGTTGAGTGGTCTTGTTGCTGGACGCCTCGGGGCGCAGCTTCAGGTGCATCTCGTGTCTGTAAGCAGCACAATGAAGGCTGAGGATCGCAGCCAGCACGTGCGACAGCATCACACCCGACATGAGGTTGGCAAACTAACTTGGACTGCTAAGAAAGCTGTAAGGCTTTTGAGCTGGAAAGATCCATCGTGCCGAGAGTATTCCGGACTGTNCCAGCACGTGCGACAGCATCACACCCGACATGAGGTTGGCAAACTAACTTGGACTGCTAAGAAAGCTGTAAGGCTTTTGAGCTGGAAAGATCCATCGTGCCGAGAGTATTCCGGACTGTGCCATCGGGTCGTTGGGATTGACAGCACCAGCTCAGAATCCTCTTGCAGAATGAAGCTTCAACTCCAGGGGAGTCGCCAATGCAGTGTCTGTTTAAAGTACATGATGGACCGGAATCGCCAACAAATGAGGGGGGGCATTTAAGCTATATGAAATGATATTTTGTATATATAGAAAAATCTGATGACCCGAAATCGCTAAATGAGAGGGGCGTGTTTAAGATCTATGCTAAACCGGAATCGCCAAATGAGGGGGGGTGTTTAAGACATACGATGACTGGAATCGCGACAGGAGGGGGCATATTTAAGATATATGGTGAACCGAGGGGGCGTGTTCAAGATCCATGATGAACCGAAATTGCCAATTTTAAGACATATATGATGACTGGAATCCCGAAAGGAGGGGACGTGTTTAGGATCTACCATGAACCGGAATCGCCAAATGAGGGGTGTGTTTTAGACATACGATGACTGGAATCGCCAAAGGAGGGGGCACGTTCAAGATGCATGAGGAACCGGAATCGCCAAATGAGGGGGCGTGCTTCAGATATATGATTAACCGAGAGACGTGCATAAGATTTATGATGAACCGGAATCGCCAAAGGAGCGGGCGTGTTTAAAGACTGTGATGAACCGGAATCGCCCAAATCAGGGGGCGTGTTTCAGACATATGATGAACCGAAATCGCCAGAGGAGGGAGCGTGTTTAAGACCTATGATGACACGGGATCGCCACATGAGGGGCGTGTTGAAGATGCATGATGACCCGAAAAGGCCGAAAGAGGGTTCTGTTTAAGATACATGATGAACCGCAATCGCCAGATGAAGGGGCGCGTTTAAGATAGGTGATATGAACATATATAGAAACCTGTCTGTTGATGAACTGGAATCAGGGGCGTGTGTAAGAATTAAATTTATGTTGAACCGGAAACGCGCCAAATGACAGGGCGTGTTTAAATGTGATGACCCGGAATCGCCAAATGAGGGGGCGTGTTTATTGCTTGATGAGCCGAAACCGCGAAATGAGGGGGCGTGTTTCAGATATATGACATATGATGAACCGGAATCGCCAAAAAAAGGCGCGCGTTCAAGATATATGACATATATATATATATATATATATATATATATATATATATGTATGTATGTATGTATGTATATATGTATATGTATATATATATATATACGTGTATATATATATGTATATATATACATATGTAAATAAATATATATATATATATATGTGCCGGGCATGCCGGGTATGCCGGAGAGGTCCTGCAGTACCAATATGCCGGGCATGCCGGGTGTGGGAATGCCTTCTCTCCAGGTGTCTCTTCAAGTCGCTTATTGTACCGATCTCCTCGATGCCAACTTGAAGCAGCTCTTGCCCATCAAGTAGCAGGATGCGGAGCATCGCAGGATGCAACTAAGTATTGAAACTAACGCAACTGTTCGGGCTTCTGCAATATGACGGAAGGAGTTTCGGAGGCCTTCAGCCTCCGGGCATGACATCGTCATCACGGAACTAGACCACGAACTCTGCCAGGCTCCAGTGAGCCGTTCTCGTGGCGAGTGAGAAGACCTGCCAGACCTGGCTACGCTTGAATCGCATGAATGCCAACCTATGCGTGGGGCACGGGTCGAAGCAGTTCGAGTCCAGGAAAAGCCTAACGTCAATGTCCAGCCTGGCCACGGAGTGCTTCGGGCCTTATTGCATTAGGGTCGAGGGTTCAAGGCTTAGGGCTTACGGGTTCGAGTTGTAAAAACAACACGTGGTAGAAGGCACTTCTGGTCCTGTGATCCTGCTTCTACGTGCCCCTGAACTTGCAAGTAAGTCATGTGGCCATGGATGCCAGACAGCCTAGCGGCCTAGCATGAAGCACTCTAAACCCTTGAGCCCTGGGTTTCGGTCTTGCGGACCGCTTGAACTCGGAACGTCTTTTGTCAACTGGCATGCCTCAGCTCGGAACAACCGCCGCCCAACCCCGGAAGTCCCTGACGATGCATCACCAGGCACATCCCAACCCAGAAATCTCACACCCGAACACCAAAACATGGTCGAAAGTCCTGGACCCCAACAGCCCTCAACATGAGGACAAAGCTACATCTGCATCCCCAATGAACAACCTTTGACCGAGAAGCTTGCTCCCCAAAACCAAACTGTCAATATCGAACCGCCCTGAAGCTCTGAAGCCCTGGTTTGGAACCCCACTTTTTGCAATCGATAAGTCCAATCCTACTATCATCATCACGATCTTCACCATCTGCATCGTCATCATTATCGACGGAGCATAGCGAGAAAAGACGAAGACGAATGACAGCAGCAAGCCTAAGCCCTAAGCCCGAACTATAAACTCCAAACCCCGACATCATGCCAAACTTTTGAAACTCAAAACCACAAGACACCAAGAGCCTACACCCGAAACCTCAAGAAGGGATCCAAGCAAAATCCAAACACCTGGCAGGGCCCCCGCGTATCGCCGCTACTGGGACGCAGCAGCGAGGCTGCGAGCAGCCAAAGGAAGGCGCCTGACGTTTAGGGCTTACGGGGTGAAGGGTTTAGGGTTTGCGGGGGTGTAAGGTGTAGAGGCAATACTTTATGACTCAACCCTAACCCCTAACCCCTAAACCCTAAACCCTAAACCCTAAACCCTGAACCCTAACCCTAAACCCTGAACCCTGAACCCTAAACCCTAAACCCTAAACCCTAACCCTGAACCCTGAAACTTCGGGTTTGGCAACCAAGGGATGCTCTGGACTTTAGGGCTTGGGCGCTAAGGGCTGAGATTGCATCAATTTACGGCTTAGGGTTTCGGGATGAGGGTTGTTCTTGAGGACTCTTTTCCATCAGCTGATTGGGTTTAGGGGTTAGGGGTTAGGGATGGTGAATGAGGAGAAAGCCAACCCTAGCAGCAATTAGGGTCGTGCACACCCAGAGACACACCTCTGAGGAGCCGCATCATGCAAGGCTCACGGCGTGTTCATGCGGCGGCTTGCCGGCAGGGACTTTGCTCCTATTCCTAGGCTATCCTTAGCAGCTTAACAAAGAGGTCTCCTACCGTGCTGTCCCAGCTTTGTGGCCGATAGTCTTACCGTGCGACTCAGACTCCTGAAGCCACTCCCTTGGCGAAGTGATGTTGTACGTGCTTGAAGGAAAGCTTCACTTCTCTATGCTGGTTGGCCAAAGCGAGCGGCACGAGAGGTGCGAAGCAGGAAACCCATGACATCCTCAACCCTCCAACCGGTCAGCTGCCCCACCAAAATCTGAAGCCCAAAATCTCGACGCCTGCTCCCGTTTACAATTCAATTTCAAAATCAAAAGACAATCCAAGACCCGCCTGCTAAACCTCCCAGTCCGGAACCCCAAACACCATTCCCAAAAAGAGAAACCATGGAGACCCTGGACACTAAACTCCAAAGCCCTTCGCTATAGCACTTGGGGTTCAGAGTTGAGAGGACGTGAGTTTAGGTTGAGGGTTTAGAAGCTGGGTGCTGCTGATTCGCCCCACACAGGCGGGCTGTACCCTTTTGAAGCAAGCGTAAAGTCATTGGCTCAGGTCAACCGGTGCGGCACGCAGTTCTCCACAAGTCAGCCGTGCTGACGACGCTTTCCCGCGCCAGCCGAACGAGGGCAAAATACAGGCACTGGTGGCCACTTAAGTGGGCATAATCTTCGGGGATTCTGTGGCTGGAATCTGTTTCTGGAATATACAGGTTGTTCAATCAGCAGCTTAACACGAAAACGAACTCGGCAGATCCCAAGCCACAGCTGGCCAGATACAGAAATGTCTGCATCAAATCAGCATTAGCAAATAGCTGTACAGCTTCGCCGATGGGGGGTTTAAGGCTATCGAGTACTATCGAGCTTGGGGTTTGAGGTTTAGGGCGCAAAATCCTGTACACGCGCTCGTCTGTACTTGGAAGCACTCGAGCCAAATAAGGCTAAGCACCGACTCCTGAATGAAGGCCCAACCCTAACCCCTAAAACCTAGCCCTCAAACCCTCAGTCGGAGCTTCCCTCATTGCAACAGAAAACCAAGAACGCTGCACAGACCTCTGAGACCTTGAAGTCCTGAAGCCCTGAAGTCCTACAACCCCAAACCCTAAAGTCCTAAAGACCTAAAAGCCCTAAAGTCCTGAAACCTCAAACTGTAACGTCCTAAAACGGTGACTTCCTAAATGCTTTCGCTCTTTGGCACGAGTGCTGGAGGCTGAGGCTACTTAGAGTTCCTCACTAAGCACGGCTTCGAAGAAGGACACCTCTTGCGCGGGCAAAAGATGAAAACCGCCACACCAACCAAGAATCCCTTGGGTTTATACTGGGTGTCGGGCTTAGGGTTTAGAGCTTAGGCTTTGGGGTTTAGGGGTTGAGGGTTGAGGGCTTGTTTAGGCTTGTGGGGTGTAGTACTGTAGGTCAAGGTGCAGAGTTTGGCGTTGTGGCGTTGTGATTGTGGATTTAGGGTTGCGGGTTTGGGGTTCTACAACACCTCATTGAGCCTTACTGAACAGGCTAGCAGCAGTGTTTTGCGACCTTCGACATCATCGTCATCATTATCAAAGTGCATCTGTACTTGAGTTTGGAGTGCAGGCTTGGTCGCCAGTGTTTCAGGACCCCTTCGATAGGGATTATGGGACTTAGTAACTAGGGTTATAAATACGGTAACTATAGATATGATTACTTACAACACCAATTACGATACTTAGAAACTGATGGCCTTTCTTGCTAAGTCCCCTGATCCCTTAAGTAGGGTTTGACAAATCTCGAGGCTTGCGAGTTGGGGTTCCGTGCGCACTCGGCTGTCATGCCCGGAATGGCCCAATCAACTCCACAACCCGGCCCAGCTGTCACTAAACCCTAGACCCCAGCCGTATACCCTAAACCCCTTAACTTCAACCGCAAACCTGAGGCCCCTTTCAATTCCGATCTTGTCCGGGGCCTGCTTCTCTACTCCGAGCTGGAATCTGAGATGGACGACTCCTCCTCAGACAGGCCTGGCGCAGGCTTGGGGTTGCGGGGTTGGGATTCACGCTTGGCTTTGTCGGGGACGTTGGTTTCTTTGGGGTGCCCCGAACCTTGTAGGAGCCTCGCTGCTATGAGAGGGTCCTGCTCTTCATGAAAAGGGAGCCGATCGTAGAGCGAGAGATCCAGCAAACATACTCTACGCTCCACATCCTGCCCAGGTCAACCCTAAGAGCACAAAAGCAGAAACTTTCCCTGAACTCCGAAATCCAGAAACATGACAACAGCAGCCCAGGACCTTCATCGGTTTGCAGCTTGACCTGCCCCGGAAGCGTCTCCAAGAAAGAGGGCATCTTGAGTTTCGGAGTGTAAGGCTTTAAGGTTTATGACTCACTCTTTATCTCTGTTTCAAAGTGTTTGGGACTTGGGGTTAAGGGCTCCAGATTTCAAACTAATGTTGGAGCCACCCGAGTTCGACTCCCGGGTGCCTTTCACCCTCAAGCCAATTAGTTCAAACCTCCAGCCAAGTAATTCCAGCCGAACACTCAAGCCGAGCCCTAAACCTTGAAACCTCAAAGCCCTGACCAAACTCGCGCCTGTCGCTGGTATTTCTTCATCTGCCACTTGGTCAGAAGCTTGCTCAGCTCGCAAAGCACGAGCGTGGCGGCAGGTCCTGATCCAGGGTTTCAAGTTTCGGCCGTTGCGATCAGGATTGTTGTTTCAGGGCGATGGCGTTGGCCTCAAACCTAAAAACCCTAAACCCTAAACCCTAAAACCTAAAAACAAAAAAAAAACAAAACAAGCACGGACGGCCTGAAAGGGAGAAGAGCCAGCCCCAGGCGCCGATGTGGAGGCCATCCAGGCCGAGGATCTGGTGTTTTGTTCCCCGAGGCATCTTTTTGGGACAGGGATCAACACAGTGTTGGGGTTTAAGATTTTTGAACACTTTAGGACTTAGGGTTTAGGGTAGAGGTTTAAAACTTTAGAGTTTGGGCCTAGGGGTCCCGGGGATTTGGCGATCAGCTACGCATTCGAAGACAAAAACCCAACATCTCTCACCCTTTAACCCTCGACCCGATACCCTAAACCCTAAACCCTACACCCTAAACCCCTAAACCCTAAACCCTAAAGCCTAAAACCTAAACCGCGACCCGATACGCTACAGTCGGAGAGCCCCAACTTCAAAACGGAGGGGTTTAGGCTTTATCAGTTTCACAGTTTCGGGTTCCAGTGTTGTTGATGATTTTCTGCCGTTTTTTCAACTTTACCCAACAAAAACCCGTCAACACTTCGGCTGAGAGTGGGAAACATACCGGAATTCCCGTGCTGCACGTAATGCGGGAGTCGGAGTCGGCCCATCAACCGCCCTAACGGGACCCTACACCCAATAACACCTTACAAATCCCTATATGCTAGCTGTGCAAACCCCAAAAGGGTCGAAACTCAAAGCCTTAACTAAGCTCTTCGTTTCTATGTTTTTTTTGTAGCTTTCTTGGTGTAGCTGGGCCTGGTCGGAGAAGAAGGGGATGAGCACTGCGCAGAACATGGCCACCTGCTGTTGGTTGTGTTGTTTTGTCAAGGAGTTTTGGGGGTTGGGGTCTAGTCTAGGGGTCAGCTTCCGTGCATGATTTTTTGGTTGGTCAAAAATATTTGGGGGGTTGTCAAAATTAGGGTTCCTTTTTGGGTCCCTATTATAGTACGGCACCTAAGATTTAGGGTTCCCAAAAAGGGACCATAATTTTGGCAACCACCCATATGGAAGACCCCCGCAACTACGGACTTGCGACTATGGGTTGCATCAACACGTTCCAACCGCCCACTGACCAAACCCCGGATCCCGAAAACCCAATGCCGGAAACTTTCAAGCTTGAGCAGTGGTAAGAGTCAACAATGGAACTGAAATCTGTGTTTGCCGACACTCAGGAACTCTAGTAAGAGCGTAAACGGTAAAAACTTGCCTTAAGGGCCCACTAATTATTGTCCTAAACGATCCTACCCCGCCCCTAAGTCCTAAGTCGTAGAACCTCAAAGCGGCCGGGTTCGGAATGTGCCTGTGCCACCAGAACTGCCTTCTGCATCACCGGGTTGGTGCACAAATCCACCCACACAGGCTGACTGAAGGATCTGCAGATGTAGGCACGGACGTTCTCCTGGGCGGCTTAGTTTTGAGCAAAACCTAGAGTTCTGGTCAGAATCTCGGCTTTAGCGTCAATACACCCGTTTCATTCGGGTTTAAGTTTAGGATGTAGGGCTCAGGACTTAAAGCTTTAGTTTTCATGCTCCTATAGAGGCCCAGGGTTTCGGGTTGAAGACTTAAGGACCAAATCCACAAGCTCCCAAAGCCCGCAAATCGCTAACACCCTAAAGTTGCCCAACGACAGAAGTCTCTAACACCCAAAACCCTAAACCCCAACCTCTTAAACTCCTCTATGAAGCCCTTTCCGAGCAGTAACACCCCCAGCAACCTAGATCCAAAAATTCGGTCTAAACCCCAAACCCTCAAGCCTAAGACTGAATCCGAAGCCTCAAACTCCGAAGACCTAAACCCCAAACCTTAACCCTAAAGTCCGCCAATTTCTCACCCGGGCGTCGCAGAAGACCAGGGAGATGAAGGCCACAGTCCTCGCCTTCATGAGCTTCAGGGTGTCATATGGGAGTTTCCGAAGATTAGGGGTACCTTATTTGGGGTCCTTATAATAGGGAATCCTACTATTTAGGGTACTATATTAGGGTCCTCTATTTTTGGAAACCCCATATAGGATTTAGGCTTCGGGTTTAGGGTTTGCGCTTTAGGGCTTGGTGTTTAGGGGCCTAACTAGTGGGGCAATGATTCATTAGTAGATAGGCGGTTGCATTTGTAGGGGCTTAGGGATTTGATCCTGGCCTTCGCAAGCTGATCGTCGACCTCATTTTGCGAGTCTCCTGCGGCTGCATAGGGTTGACTGCCACAAGCTTTGGAGTTCATGCTGCGGGGTTTCGAGGGTTTCGGGCTTATAGAAGGTTTTAGGGGCTTAGGGCTGTTTCCTGCTTAGAGCTTTTCGGGGCTTCCAGGGTTCGAGCTTACTAGTTACTAGGATAGGCGGGATGGCTTCAACTTCGCAGCAACTGCTCCGAGCCAGGAACTGCCGGACCTACTCCCCCGATGCCTGGAGATCGTCCCGAATCGAAAGCCTTGAGCCCGAATGGTACTTAGTAATACTGGTTTTGTACATATTCTGCACATTAGGCCCTCAACCCTAAGCCCAAATGAAGCATCTTCTTCTGAGCTTAATATGCCTACTTGGTTGCACTTTATATGCATGCCTCCATGGACCCGGAACTATGAAGCTGTAGTCCTTGAGCCCTACACCCTCAAGCTGCAAACTTAAAAAACGCTGAGCCCGTCAAACCCCAGAGCCTCACCACTAATCTAAATCCACAGATCGGAAAGCTTAACTCGAGACCCCGCTCCCCGAAACTCCACCTGTCCTTCTTCCTTGGCCTTAAGGATATCATCCAGAAACACGACGCCGAGGTAGTGATGCAGGGAGATGGTGTAAACCGCGATGATGACCGCCGAGAGCACGAAGCCGTTCAGTAAGATGCTCACCCACATCCATCCCAGCACCTCCAAGACATCCCCAGCTGCAAACCCTAAAGCCTGAACCCTGAATGCAAAAACCCTTGAGGATCGCCGTATAGAAACCAGGGCCTGGGGAACGCAACTCTGGCGGCACCTCTAGCCATGATGGGTAGCATGGATACAGAAAAGCCACACATATCCTGCAAAGCACCCAAATCTCTAACCCTCTGCGAGTTCTGCAGCCAAGAAGCGATTGGCTCATTCTTCGGCCGAGGCGGCTGCTGCAGAATATTCCTGCCGAGGATTTCTATTTAGGCCAAACCCCAAAAAAACAAAATCCTATCAAACACTACACCCCTAAACTCTTTAAAACCCCAAAATCCTACCTAAACCCTGTACTGCCCATGCCCGCGTCTCCTCTCGCCGGGCTCCATGCCCAATGCAATGGAGGGCGGCAGGTCTGTGACGAGAATCAGGAAGAGAATCCTGAAAAGCGTCTAAGCTTTTAGGGTTCAGGGCCTAGGGATTCCGGTTCAGGTTGTAGTGCCTAGTGTTTAGAGTGTGGGGCTCTAGGATGTTGGAGCTCTCCCTTTTTGTTTCCGCAGACTTAAGGGCACCTTAGACACTAAACCCTAAACCCTATCTCTCTGTCTCTTTCCGGCGAGGCTCTGAAGCGGTGTGCGCATCAGAGGCATAGAGACGACGACACAGAAGAAGATCTGGATGACCTCACAAGGCTGTTCTGGACAGTTTAAGACCTTAGGGTTTTAAGGCTTAGGGCCTGGCCTGTTTGAGGGTAGGTATTAAAATACTTTCAGGCACACTGCCACGGAATGAGCATGATGCCGTAGGCTGCAAGGAACGATTCAGGGGTGTGTGACACATTCTTTGCGGACCTCGGCAATGTGGACAGACATGATGAAGGCCACGAACCTGGAGTTCCAAGCATGAGGACAGCACTTCAAGGCAAGCACAACCTAAATCCAAGTCGAAAGATCTTGGATCCACAGACTCGATCCCGACTACTCAAACTTGGGCTGTGTCGGTATATTCGGCTATAATCATCTATAGTTGTCACCAAGGGGTGCGGATCGAAAATTAGGGCTGACTTGCTTACAGCCTCGAGTAGCAGGGATCCTGTCATTCGGGGGTCTCGATTTAAGCACTTTTGGAAGGATCCGGTTCGGCCCAGAGGACTCCCTTGACACTAAATGGGAGTTCCGAAAATAGGGGACCCCAATGTAGAACCCTAAATAGTAGGATCCTTATTATAAGGACCCCAAAATAAGGTACCCCTAATTTTCGGAAACTCCCAAATTGGGTGTTCAGAGTTCAGGGTGCAAGGTTTAGATATTCGGGATTGGGCTTCCCTCTTCATGTTTGATTTACGTCTGTTCATGGGCCCAGGTGACTTAGTAAGGAAGATGCAAGCAAAATTAGAAAATAGGCGGGGTTTTCCTTCATATTTTGCCGTGCTCATAACCTACTCGCAGAGTCCCGTGATCCTGTCAGTTACAAACACCATAGCTTCCGCACGCGCACCACATCGCGGCCAAGGGAGCTTCTGGATGCCTGCGTAGATGGACCGCCCTTTCTCCACGGCCTTCACGATGGAGGTGAAGTTGTCATCGGTCAAGATCCTCAGATACTGGTGGGGGTCGGGTCCTGGAGGGATGTTTCCTCAGCTTATGTTGTACTACGATATTGTGTGTTAGTAGCGAGGGTGAAGGGTGCCGATGGTTCAGGGACTTCTAGACAGTCTAGACAGGGTCAAGCAGTTAACGCTTTCTGGATAAACGCTCTCGACTCCGAACACGTGCCGACACCATCTCTCAATAGTAACCCCAAACCCTAAACCCTACATAATGTAAAACCAGACCGACAAAGAAGGCGGGCTCAGCCTATCGCACTCGACAAAGCGTCATCTCCGCCGCACCCTTGGCCACCTCAGAACTCAGCAGTCGTGAAGAAGGACTCCGGATTCATGGCTTACATGACGTGATCTCTGAACCGAGGGCCGGAATCCGAACATCCCACGCCGTCCGCATGTCTAAAGCCTCCGTCCTGACCTCCGCCCAAAATCTTAGAGGTACTCCTCTTCAGTATAGCTACCCTACCCCAAAGCACTTTCATTCCGGTACATCTACGGTTTCGGCCTCTGTGCCCTGGATGCCCATCGCCACGCCGATGTTGGCCTCGTTCAGCGCCGGGGCGTCGTTGACGCCGTCGCCTGTCCTCACTGCCAGCAAGGTTGCTTTTTTGTTGGACGCCTTTTTCTTTCAGCCAGCAAGGTTTGGGGTTTAGGGTCTTTCGGGTTTAGGGAGTTTAGGGGTTTGGGGTGGAGGGTCGAGGCGAAGTTTTGCTACAAAAGGGTACGCGCGAAGAATCGGGGTCCGCCTCAAGGGCCCTGACTTATGTTATCACCACTGCTGCTAGAGAACAGCCTCGACACCTGGTTGTAAAGTGTGTAGAAACTTCTCGGGACTTCTGCGGCGCATGCCCCACCCCCCCCCCCCCCCCCAGCTTCGATCCTTTGGCCCAGATCCGGAGAACCGAAGCTGTCACCCCGAAACCCTGTAATCCTAGACCCTACTGCCTGAATCCCAAAACCCTGATAAGGATTTAGGGTTTAGGACTCAAGACCGCGCACACCCAAGCCAAACGGTGTGAGAGGATGCACGGGCAATGGAAAGCCCATGGAAAACCAAGTGGCATTGCACAGACCAAGCCCTGCCGCTGGAGGGATTTTACCTCGACCGGGGCTCTTCAGGACGCTTGTACGGTGCCGAACTCGGCTTCTCTTTTTCAGTCTGCAGATCAAGGGTCCCAGGCCTTCTGATAATTTAAGACTTAGGAATCAGGTTCGGGTTTGGCAAAACAGTCCCCAAACAAACAGGTCTGGAGATTCTATGCCCTGCGGGCTTTGACCCCTAAACCCTACACCCCAAGCCCTAAACCCTGACGAAGGCGGGGCAGTACTGAGGCTTTTCGGATCCCTAAACCACAAACTGCAATCCAAGAGCCAAACAAACTAGATACTCCCAAAAACCAGCACCCTAAGTCCTGTTGTAGAAACCTAATGGTATCCTGAAAGTAAACTGAATACCCTTGTGCAACACTTTTGCTACCCTCAGAGAACTCTTACAGACATTGTCTAGAACCCTTATCGTAAGTTTGTCGTACTTGTACCCTTGAAGAGACAATCGGACCGGCAGAGTGCAATCTCCAGCTTGTCGGCCGGCTTGGCTCGTGCGAAGACGCGAACTCGGCTGGTGATATCGTCCTCGGAGGTTCACGGTCAGAAATCGAAGCTTACGGTGCAAAATGACTTGAGTGCATGATATTGATTTCCATGCCCCTCGTACTGCCAAGGACCACCCTGCTGCTCAAGGAACATGTGATTGCGCTGGGGCATGACAGATGAGGCATGATGTCAAACGGTGGGAGCCTTGCAGCATTTTCCAACCGATTCTGCGGTCCAAGTTCAGCCCGTAACATCCTTCAAGTTGAAGACCACCCTGGTGCCTCTACCAACTTAAGCCCGAAGCCCTGAAGCTTGAAAGCCTCATCTCTTCTAAACTGCCTGAAACCCTACAAACTTGCTCCCAAAGAAAGAACGCAAGAGACTGTCATCAACGCAAAAACGTGAGTGGACCTCGCATCACATGAAAGAACCATCCTAAACCCTAAGACCCTTTTCGGGGCCCCAGCCATCTGCTCAGCCGGCAGGTAGGTCTCGTCCCGTGGGCGCAGGGAGTTGCAGTCCACTGCCTCAGGGCTTCTGAGTTTGTTCACCTGGTTACCACTCGGGGTTACGATTAGCTCACTCTTTTCAGGCTACCATACGGTTACTTACTATCATGAAGTTACCATCTTAAGGTTTCTATAACAAGCATGCAGTTGTAAGGTTACCAGTATAAGGTTACCATCACATGGTGGCTACTAAAAGGGTACCATGAGAAGGCTACGATGAAGGCTTGCAAGAGCGGCCCGTAAACCCTGTTCCCTAAACCCTAAAACCCTAAACCCTAAACCCTAAAACCCTAAAACCCTAAACCCTAAACCCTAAAACCCTAAACCCTAAACCCTAAAACCCTAAACCCTAAACCCTATAGCTCGGGCTTAAGATGATGTTCTCGTCTCAGGGGCTGCTTCCGCCACGTTGTCCTCCGGCCGAAGGATCTCCACCCGCCTCTGAGCTGAAGGATATTTAGGGCTTGAGGGTTAGGGTTTAGGGTTTAGGGTTTAGGGTTTAGAATTTAAGGTTGAGAGTGTAGGGCTTATGTGTAGGGTTTAGGGTCTAGGGCTGCAGGTTTAGATTTGAAGACTTTGCAGATGCGACGGCTCGGCGTTTGGGGTTGAGAATTCGAATATCGGGGCCTGTTGGTGTAGGATATGCATGAAGTTTGGGTTTGGGATAAGCCCGAGCATCCAACTGCGGTCAGTTTCCTGACTTGGGGTAGGTGCATGATTGGTTGTGACACAGCACCTGCACTGCCTGGATACAAAGATGCGCTTTCAACGGAAAGCTACCAGTGGCAGTTCATGAAAGCAACCAGTATTTGCAATGATAATTATTAATATTATTCTATATATATGTATATATAATATGTATATATATATATATATGTGTATATATATATATATGGAGGTGGCGCTGTGAAAGAACAAAAGCGAAGATGCCTCGATAACCTCAGCCTGCACCCCTGCACGCACCACAGGGCCGCACCTAGCGATGGCCGTGGCAGTCTTCAGGTAGTCCCCAGTGATCATGACCTCGCTAGGATTTAGAGCTTCGAGTGCATGCGCGACTGCTTGCGCGGAGTCCCCATGTCTCGCTATTCTCTTCTACTCCGTGTTCTCTCGCATGTCACATCCCCACACGACTCTTTGTTCCAGGCTCTTTGCTCCTGACTGAGCTTCGGACGACTCGGATTCCCGCTTCCCTGGCGCCCAGCACCGACTCCCGAACTCCCTCGCGATCCGGGTCCAGGGATGCAACCATGCCGACGAGAGTCAAGTTGGACCTTGGGGCACTCAAGTTGACTGTTCAGGCTTGCAGGTCGGTATGAAAAGAACTGCAGTGAGTTGCCCATAACACAGACAGGGCGCCGCAGCATGTTGAACTTGTCGTCCAGTGGTACGTCGTCGTTCTCCAACTGTGCCGTGGGCTCTGCCCTGAAGCCAACGGCTACAGCAAGGACTCTTAGGGCCTGGTCGGAGTAGGCGTCCACAACCCCGGCGTTGATGCGCGCCTTCTCCTCCTCACTGAGAGGATACACACCACCGTCCTCTCGAAGGATGCTGCTGCAGCTCTGAATCACCCAGTTCGGGGCGCCTTTGCAGACGGTAAAGCCGGTGGTACCGGGGGGCAAAGGCATGCCACCATCACACAAGCTCGTGCGACCCGTGACATCGGAGACCGTCAGCATCATCTTGCGCGCGGAGGAGAAGGGGATGTTCACAATACGGCGGTAGCCCTTCGTCACATTCTCAGGCAGCCCGATCTTCCTGGCGGCCACGACGATAGGAGCCTCGGAGGAGTTGCCCCGGTACTGCCAGGTAGCTTCACCCGTCTCCTCATCCTCGGCCAGGAAGAGCACCGTGTCACTGCAGAGAACGGCAGAGAGAAGGGTGCTTCGCCTTACTGGTGCTTAAGGGTTTAGAGTTTAGGGGATCCCTAATCGTCCGAATATAGTCCCTGATATTAGTCCTGATATTCCTTCCTCCACTCTTCCATAAGCAAGGCACACGCCCAGGTCGCGGTTGGAGTTCACCCCGTTGGGCAGGAGCATGCCCACGCGCTGGACCTGGCCGTTTGTAGGATCGAAGCCTTGGCCGGTGATGTTGTACTCCACGCCACAGGACCACATCTTCGTCATGGTCATCTTTCCTACAGGGTTACGACTCAAAAATAGGTCCGTAAAGTGGTTTTGCATGTGCCGCATAAGTTCAACCCTCGCCCTGTCAGACCTTCTGTCAGTGTCCCGGTCTTGTCACTGCAGATCACCGAAGCCGAGCCCAGGGTTTCCACTGCCGCGATCTTGCGTACCTCTGGCAAATCATCAAGGTTCAGGGCGGAGAGGTTGATACTCCGGCGAGATGAATTGCACTGCTGTGCTTGTGAAAAGACAAACGGGACAAGAGACTCTCTGTACTTCGGACAGATAACCGCTTCATGACCGAAGCCGAGCTTTCAGAATGCCAGCTACAGCCACTGTAATCTTGAAACCATCACAACAGCGAGCATAGCGCGAAGAATCCTAGGTTACGCTCCTGCCTGCACATTCTTCTCGACCATTTCTTGGCAGCCGATCGCAAGCGAGATGGTGACGCAAAGTGGGATGCCTTCTGGAATGGCAGCGACGGCCAAGGTCACGGCAATGAGGATCATGTAGACCCAACTGGGGCTCTCTGGGAACTCAGGATCCTGCCATCACTTCACAAGCAACTGAAGGCTTAGGCTGGGAAGAGGGATGTGCAAACGGGAGCGTTTAGCTGCACATGTGACTTTTCCAGGAAAATGCTGGGAATGTGCACAGAAGAAGACGGGCTCCTTGGTACCGATGAGCAGGCCGATAATAAACACCACCACGCAGACAGCTATGGCCAGGACGCCGATGCGTGCGCCCAGTCGCTCAACGTTCTCCTCGGGACATTTTTGGCTTCCCGAAAGCGGTGTTTCAGGGTCTCCGCGGGTTGTCCTCGCTTCTCCCAGGCCGATGCACGTAGAAAACAGGTTGCAATTGGGCCTTTCTATACCCACGTAGGGGGGTTGTCCGGATTCCGACCCTCCCTTCACATTTTTGCAATCAAAACAGTGTTGACAATCCAGAAAACTCTAAACCCCGACATCCTAAGTCCCAAACCATCATACAATGCATCCCAAACTGTCAAATCCCAAAACCCGCAAGCCCGCATAACAAGACTAGTATAGAACCTTTGAAGCAACCCTTTCCGCCCTCTGCACCCTAAACTCTAAACCTTCAACTCACGACCCTAAACCCGAAAGCCTAAACCACAACCTCTAAATGTTCGCTCCTGGAGAGGTGTCTTGTTCTCGGCCGAGGTGGGCAGGCAGTCACACCAGCCGCTGCTGCCACCCTTCAAGATCCAGTCGCTCTAGGCTTGGGGTTTTGGGTTTGGGGTTTAAGGATTAGGGTTTGGGGCTTAGAACTATTACTACTTTATGCCTTTGCGCGAGATTTCAATGCGCTTTTAGTTTCAAGGTCCAGGATATTTTAAGCATTTAGAACAAAGTAGATTGAGGATTTAGGCTTTCCTGTGGGCTAGATAAAAATTCAAGCTTTGGGTGCACTTCGGAATATCTTCGGGCGTGTAGGGTAGAAGATTTGAGGCAGGTTTAGGGCTTGAACCGTTGCGACTCTTATGGTAACCCGGATCGTCCACTCATAGTAACTCTTATAGCGCTGTCACCCTTGCAGGACCCTTGCAACCCTTACGAACTAGAAAACCCCCCAGGTAACTCTTGTTGATAACTCTCCAAGATGAGTCTTCTCTAGGAAGCAATCTCAACATCCGAGGTCGACAAGGACTCTTCATTGACACATCCCGCAGGCATCGAACTGTCTTGAGCTGCTTGGAGTAGGGCCCAGGCGTTCGAGGAATTCGCTAGGAGTAACCCAATTGGCAGGATGCCTCCTCGTCTTGCTTGGCCATCATCTTGGCAATCTCGCCGATACGTGTGTTCATCCCAGTGGCAACCTCAGGTTGACTGTTACAAACCCTTCCGGAAGCATGGTCAGGCAAGGATTGATCAATCCTTGCTAGCTCAATATACAAAGGGGCAAAACTGCGGCACAGAAAAATCGCCCCTTTGAAGAAGATGCTTCAAACAGATCAAGGTAACCCAAAAAAAGCAACAACAAGGCGTTTCGATTGCATACCAAGCAACCACTATGCCTTTGCACTTTCCATTGGCCACCGGGCATCCGGAGAAGACCATGTTTTCGGGCGTCAGCTTCGTCCTGATATCAATGGGTTCACGCTGACATCATGGGTTTAGGGCTTCCGGGCTCAGGGTTGTCGGATTCAAAGCTTCTGGCCAGGGGCTTGAGGTTTAGGGCTTAGGGCTTCAGGCGTTGGGTCAATGGTTGGGGTTAGGTCTGCTCAAAGCTTCACCCTTAAACCCTAAACTCTAAACCCAAACCCGTAAACCCTGAACCCTAAACCCTAACCTACCCCAAATCCTGAGCCCAGCCGTAGTCTGAGGCCGCGGCTGCTCCTTGATCTTCGTGTTCTTGGACCTGGGATCTGATCCTTAAAAGGAAGCCTAGGAATGGATCCCTATAGTAGTCCCTACATAATCCCCAATACTAGTCTCCAAAATCCATTCCACCATTCCCTACTAAGAACCAGACAGGGATCCTTAAAAGGAAGCCTAAGGTTTCAAAAATTCGAAGGGCTCCTCTCTAAGGGTTCCTGTAAGCCTTGCTAGAAGACAGTAGCCTATGATCATACTCTTAATGGAAACCTTGCTCAAGGGCGTTTAGGTGTTAGTAACTTGTTAATGGGGGCTTCCAGGGTTTATTGCTGAGTTCGAAACCACTCTGGGAGCCAAGCACATCATCCGGCTCGCCGGTGAGGGCCTTCTCATCGACTTTCCTGTGAGTCATTGAGCATGTCCGACATTTGCGTAGGGATTCTGAGGCTGTTGTGCATTTGTAGGATTGCTCAGTGTCTCTCAGTTTAGGGTTTAGGATCACCAGACTTGTAAACTTCTGTAGTAAGCAATTGATGATGAGGGCTACAGGCACGTCAGTGGGGGCTCCTGCGAGCCAGGGTCACATTTCAGATCCACTTTCGAAGCCTCCGGGTCGTTCAAACAAGGACACAAAGGACATACAGGCTTTCCACAGAACCAATCTGCTTCGGAGGCATGCAGATTCCCGGGCGTTGTGGTACCACCGACATGCTGATTCAGGGCTTTGCGCTGAGTCCCTGCGGATCCGTGAGGTTTTGGGCTTGGAAACATTTCGGTTTAGTGTTTGGGTCTTACGGTTTAGGGTTCGGGTGTAGTCAGGGTCGCAATGTCCATAAGCAAGACACTGCCAACTTCCCTGAAAAAGACCTCCATCTCATCCGTACATCGCAAAAAGCTAGGGCCCAACAGCACCGAGAAACCCAAAAACAGAAGGAACAACAAACCCATCAAACCCTCAAATCCAAGCCGGAACCCCAGACCTTGAAAACCCTCAAATCTGAACCCCGAAATCCTTTAACGAAATCTCTGGAACCCATAAACCCCCTGCTCTCAAACCCTTGAATACAATACCCCCAGTAGTTTCAAGCAGCAAAATCCTCAAAGTCCTGAAATCCTGAGACCTTCCTTCATCCATCTTATGCTGTCTTCGTAAAGCGTTCATTGTTACAACTCCACCCTTCCCTTCTTAACCCTAAACCCTAAACCCTGAATCCTGAGACCCTCCTTTCTTCGCCAAGCCACAGGTCTGCAGCCTCAACGAGCCGAAGATCTGCGGGGACCACGTCCCCGGTCTCCAAGAGCACCACGTCGCCCTTCACGACGTCCACCTTTGCTGGGGAGCGGCTTAGTGTTTGGGGTACTTAATCTAGGAGGGTCCTGGCGAATGCGTTGGTTTAGGGTTTATGGGTCAGGGTGGAGGGCTCACGGGTGTCGATCGCGTTCTCGAAGGGGTTCCGAAAGGGCTCTATATCCTAGGTTCTATGAGGTGCTACATGGTTTAATTCTGTGAAATACGTACTAAACCACCGGGTTTGGAGATGATTTCCAAGGGCGGGGTGAATATTTTTGAACAAATTGGGCTTGTAGTTTGTACTCTCATGAAACCATCGAACCCTATCACGATGTCGTATACTGAAAGTCCTACAAAAATCTGACAGGACAGGTTTCTGGGTTTTTGTCAAGGAACTTAACTTAAGTTACCACAAACAGGCATCTATAGTGAATGATATGGTTTCCTCCTTTCTTTAACCTACCTTAAACTCCTTAAAAAAGAGCTCTTTAACCTACCTTAAACTCCTCAAAACGAGCCCCGGCTTAGAGTTTCGGGGGGGCTCCGGGGCTCAGGGCTTCGGGGCGTCGCCGAGGCCCGGGCCGTTGGAATGCTCATGACCTTGGCTTGGCGACACTCCGTCAGGGCCGAGGTAGGGTTTGGGGTGGTTTAGGGTTTAGGGCTTAGGGTTTAGGGTTTAGGGCTGAGGGTTTAGGGTTTAGGGTATTGAAATAGAGTTAGGGGATAACTTAGATCCATTAAGGGTCCGGGTTGAGGGTTCGGGGATAGGGTTTAGCCTTGCGGGTTTAGGCTACTGGGGGAGGCACCACGTGAACGAAAGCAAGATTTGTCCAATATGCAACTGACATGTTGGGTACTACGACCTGCGTGCTCCTTATGTCCATAGAACTCTTGGCATGCCCACCTCGCCGTCTCGTAGCACGGACACCTCTGGCTGCGACAGCTTCGCCAAGGCGTCCAGGGCATTGCCAGCTTGGTGCTCCTGCCAGCGGATTCTGCGATTAGTGTAGGAGCCTTAACCATTAATATAATAGAATAGGGTTTTGCATGACAGAATCCGGAACCACCTAAGGAAAACTAGTGATGATTATTCAAGTCTTTGTGGTTACTTCCCGCTGCGGCTCTTGACATTACCGCTTGCCGGGTTCTTTGGGCTACTAGTGCTTGAAAAAGCAGGGGGCAGGTGGGCCTCGAGCGATTTGGGATTGTAGGCTTTAGCGACAGCTATCGTGCAACCATCTTCCCCGGTTGTTTGTAAGCCTGTTGGAACCGATTCGGCTTGAACATATCTGTTCAGCAGATACCGCCCGTTGTCAGCCAAACTTCACACTGTCGCCTTTTCTGTTAATTTCTGGCGCAACCTTTGTGCGGCTTCGGGCTTATGGCCCAGTGCCAAAGGATTCGGGGTAGTTCAGGGCTTCGGCCCTCGTACGGCGCTCCGTGTACGCTGCGATGCCAGCATTCCTCAGATGCAACAACTCAAAGCGATCGATCAGGAAAAGAAAGAACCCCTAGACCCCTAAATCCTATGCATAAGATCGCTTGAAAATACACTTCTCATGCTGACCGAAGCTGGATCCTAAATGCCGGCGAGACTCAAAAGGACCAAGATGAAGATTGCCATCCCGGTGGTGTAGGACAGGATTTCATCTCCTGAGGGAATCAGCGAAATTCGAAGTTTAGGGTTTGGGGTTTCGGAGTTTACCCATGGCTTTTCTTCCTTCAGGATTCATGGCTGAGGGTTTCGATATTGAGTTTGATTTAAGTTTCGATGCAGACGGCATCTTGAGGTAGGGTGTTTGCAGTGTTTGAGCTTACGAGGAATCCGATTTCAGGGCAAAGGTCTGAAAAATTGTGCAGTCTTGAACAGCTTGGGGTGAAGCGCTGAAGGGACCAAACCGCCCTGAAATCATTGCCCCCCGAATCCGACAAGCCTGGACCTACATCCCGTCCATTCAGAAACCTTGGACCAAAAGTCCACAATGAAGCCCTTCGAGGAACCCTCAAAAGACCCCTTAAAGGACCCCTTAACTGAACCCTTAAAGAAACCCTCAAAGGAACCCTTAAAGTAACCGTTAACGGAACCCTTAGAGGAACCCTTACTCGAACACCCCTCAAGAATCAGGCCCCTGAAGCCCGCTCGAGGGCCGAAGCCTCGGAATAAGAAAGATCCAGACAAGAGGGACATCAAGAGCAGACCTTTAGGGCTTAGGGCTTGGGGTTTAGAGTTTAGGGCTTTAGGGTTTGGGGTTTAGAGTTTAGAGCTTTAGGGTTTGGGGTTTAGAGTTTAGAGTTTTAAGGTTTGGGGTTTAGGGATTTAGGCACATGAGACTTGAACAGCCACAGACCCTGCTTCCTCGTGGTGGCTGGGGCCGGCACGCTTGCCCTCGTTGGTGGCATTGACGACGATGGAAGCGATGGCGGCGATGATGAGCAAGATGATAATGAAGCCTTCGGGAGAAGAGCAAGGATTTTAGGGGCGTTCAAGGTCAGGGTGTTAGACTTGTGTAGGCTTTACGGTGTGATAGGAAATAGCGACGACAAAGTAGTTTTGGACGGCAGATGCAATAGACTCACCAGATGTGCTCATGGTAGAATGTCACATCTTGCCATCCCCCGGCACCATGCAAAATCACACCCAGAGCTTGAGGGTCAGATCTTAGGATTCTAAACGGCGAACAACCCCGAAGCTGACGGTAGAAGGCAAGACTGGAAACCCCTAAACAAAACTCCGACTCCCAAATTCCAGACCCCAAACACCAAACCCTGAACCCTAAACCCTGAACCCCTAAACCCCTAAACGCCTACGGTGGATGGACAAAATCCTGCATTACCTTAAGGACCCTAAACTATGGGAATTATGGTATGTTCCTTATTATGGGTAATGCAGGATTTTGACCATCAACCGTAGGAACCGGCCGGGGCCCCTGCTTGTGAGCTGGAGGATGAAGAGCATGAAGAGCCCGAGGCGAGGTTCTTGCTCAAGCTGGTTGGGGCCATCCTTCCCAAGACTTCTGCTTCAGGGTTTAGGGTTTCGGGTTTAGGGTTTAAGGTTTAGGGTTTAGGGCTTAGGGTTTAGGGGTTCGGGGTGCCTGGCTTGGGGCTCAGGGTGGAAAATGGTGAGGTTTTGGGTCTTTAACCAGAGCTCAGGGCGGCGGTTCCCTTAAATGTAGGCTTCATGGTTGAACCGGATGATTTGCCCCAAAGCTCAGCAAAACACAAAGTCTTCCGCGGGTATTCCCGAACACTTTAACCTCAGCTTCCCACAGCGCTGTAAGCGTGTCGTGTGTGTGGGTGTATGTATGTTTCGGTACATACATACATACATACATAAATACATATCTGCATGTGTGCATGTGCGCATATACATGTGTACGTATGCGTGTCGTATTTATATGTATGTATATATACAAAGAAAGATATACATATATAACTACCCCCAGCACCTCCAAAGCCCGCGATAGTTTTTGATTGAATAGCTCTTCAAAGTAGATCTTTAGTTCCCTATCACAAGACCGTCATCAACATCCATAACATCACCGGTAACCCCCCCCCCCCCCCCCCCCNCCCCCCCCCCCCCCGCCCACTATAGGAATTTGTGGAATTGTGCAAATTTGTGAACTGTTTCGTTCTGGATATTGGACTGTATTCTGATAATTGCAGAAGTGCTGCTGTTGTTGGACATAAGGGAAACATCGCTTATGACACGAAGCCTGAACCCAGAGAGATTGTAGAACTTACGATGAATGTAACACCTGATCAACTTGGGCGTGGGCATTGGGGGGAGGGGTGACCATAGATACATATATACATTTACACGTATGTACGTATGTACCCATGTATGTACATGTATGCTCATATAGCAATGCATGCTTATATGAGTATGTATTTATGTGCATGTGTATATATATATATACACACACGCCATATGTGACAAACCAGATGTCGTACATTGCATGCGCTGTAGATCCGAACGAAATTATGTGCTTACAGTGCCGCTGCTGCAGCTGAAACACACACACCATGCAAGTCAGGTACGTCCAAACCTACCGGTTTGGGTTCGACCCTGAACCAAGCCCATTGAACACTGCGAGGGCCTTCTTCAACCGTGCAGCTGCTTTGCTGGAGCTGAGCCCATGCACTGCATCGCTTTTCAGCAGGGCACCTCGGAGGTCGGTGGTCACAAAATGAAACGTGTCTCACGGTTTAGGCCTCCAGCCTTTCTGCAGATTCAGGCCAGGCACGAGCAAGAAACCCACGACGCCTGACCCCCCACCCCTCTGAAGCTGAAACAAGTATTTACGAAAAAATCTTTGGAGCCCAAGAAACCAGATCACGAAAGCAAGCGGCCGGCGGTATATCCCAACAAACTATCCCAAAGTCCCAAAGACCCTCGCGCTCCGAAACATCTTCTGGGGAAACTGCAAAGCTGCTCTGGCTGCATATCCTCCACCTCTCTGGCTGTGGCAAGCTTCAAAACCATGAAGCTAAGCCCTGTTAGGGCTTAAGGTTTAGAAGCTTAGGGTTTAGGGTTGAGCCCTAAACCCTAAACCCCGCAACTCCAACTGACGGCATTCCTTCGAGAGCCAGTTCGGTTGGATGTTGGTGGCTCCTAACATGCGGCGCGTCCTCTAACTGTACGTTCCACTGACTTCGGACGTGGTCAACAGTTCTTTATGGCTTCTTGAAGGATAGGCCTGTAAGGTACTAGGCTGCAGTTTACAAAGTTTGGTGCTTAGGGCTTAGGGCTGCAGTGTGAAGACTCAGATTTGAAGGGAGCTTGATCTTGCATCTCGAACTCAGCTGTCGAGTCTCGGTTTAGCCTGTACCTTGAGATCAGAAGCACAGGATCTGACCAATAAGCATGAAGATCGAGGGTGGGGTTAGGGTTTAGGGTCTGGGGCTTACCGTTCAGGGCTCAGCGTTCAGCAAAGGACAACGCAGCCGTGAATCCGCAAACTTGCTGGCTTCAAGACTCGGGCCCCATTGCTTTCGGCACACCCAAAAAACCTAAACCCTTATGGAACCCTGAGAAACCTTTGCAGAATGCTTGTAGAACCAGTACACAAACAGCACAAAACCTTATAAACTTATGATCACCGCGAGTCCTCCGGTCTTCTGTCCCTCAGGCAAGCCCATCGATGAGGAGACTTGTCGCACCAGCTCGCCGATCCCGCTGCGGCTGGACATGCGCGAAGAGAGCCCTGGGATCTCCGCAGATGGGTTTGGGGTTTAGGGTTTAGGATGTTGGTTTTGGGATTTAGGGTTTCGGACTTAGGGTTTAGGGTTTAGGATTCAGGGTTTAGGGTTCGATCTTAGGGGTTTGGGGCTTCGGGGTTTGTGGGGTTTTGAGGGATTCGGGGTTCTGTGCGTTGTGGGCTTTGGTTTAGCATTTGGGATCTGGGGTTTAGGGTTCGGGGTTGAATGCTGTTTTGAGCTTAGGGTTGTGGCTTAGGTTAGGGGGATGATGGGAATTTAGGGCTTGATCTTGTCAACCCGCAGAAGAGACCGGAACCTCGATCGTAGGGATTGAAGGAATCATGCATGGAGAAGCTTGGCCAGTGAGAACAAACAGACACAACGAGGTGCTGAAAACTTGTCATGGACACTGCCTAGTTTGTTCGCCGTAGTGCAATAACAACACCAGATTCAGATGTCAGCCAGAGCTTTCTACTATTTTTCTAGAGTCATTTCTCAGAATTAGCGTCACGACTGGCTCATTCTCACATACATGCTGCATGCTTGCCTACTTGTCCAGTTACAGCGGACTAAATACAATTTAATGTTTGGGGTTATACAAAGGATCATGCCCCAAGAACGTAACAGGTTCCCTACTCTACTGCTAGGTCTGCAAAAAGGCAGTGTACTTACGACAAAAAATCCGAAACACTGGCCAGAAAAACTAGCCCACCTTCTGATCTGAGATTTCTCCAACCCCTTAGCTCAAACGGTTTAGGGTTTCGCGGGGCCAATTTAAATCCTCATCGTAGCCCTCTGAAACACGAAACCAAAAAGCCGAAACCCGACTCCGATGCGCCTCGCTCTTGAAGCTCCTCTACATTGCGGCTCAGGTCCTGCAAGAAGTAGAAATGACGTACACATGCAAACGAATTCAAGCAGGGCGGTTACGAGATCTGGGATTTGGATTACCAAATTAACTCATTGGCTCATCTGCAGTACCTGCATGTGGCTACTTGGTGCCGAATCAGGAAACAAGCTGGTCGTTGGCGCACTGTAGAGTCAAATCGAATGCGTTCAAGCAGACAGAAAGCTGGCAAAAGCCGTAAAAAGCAGATGCAACGTCATGATGCCATGCTCTGAAGTCCTGATGGTGCTGATTCGACAAGTCATGTGGGAAAAGATGATCCGGTCGCAACATCCTTGTCTGTCGCGGTCGACTATTTCTGTCTGTCCCTTGAAATGATAATATGCTGCGGAAAAGCAAAAAACCGGCATGAGGTCAGTAATTAGTCTCCTGCAAGCAGCTCCCAGCCCCAACACAAACATCTCCCATTCAATAAATGCGGTCCAGAGGTAGAGTGGATACAGGAGTTAATCTCCCTTGTCAAAAAAACTTCGCCCTCGGCCATCCAGTGACAACCTCCAGCTACCGTCTAGATCGTGTTACGCTCATCTTTTGCAGTTTGCAGCGAAAACAAGGCAGCAAAATGCTTGAGTTTCATGGTTCACCAAGTCGTTTTGCAGTGAACGTTTTTGACCATACTTCTGATACCACTTGCGACTTTCGCCACTTGTCCGCACAAAAACTGGCCTGGTTTAGCTCTATTTCAGCACAGCAGTGCTCTTGTCTACCCATGAAACTGATGTTTCTTCTGTCATAACCCCTGCTCAACAACTTCTCTTGCGTTTTTAACAGTAAGCACTCGTATCTTGGGCTGCCACACTGGAAACTTTCTGCGAGAACCCTTGGAACTGTGCAGGAAGGCGCAAAACAACCCTGGGCCTCAACGACGAAAAAGCAGAAGTGGGTCGGCACCTAGACTGCCCGGTTCAAAGCTGAGCGCCCTATTGCAAGCTGGCACTGCGTTCAGTGTCGAACAACAACCGACCTCTCAGAAACCGCTCTCCAAGCGTCGTGCACGCTAAAACAAAAGAAAGCATGGCAAAGTCCACGATGGGCGCTGGAACCAACTCACGGAATGTGAGTGGCCCAACAGAGAGTCAGCCGTCAGCACGCAGCACTCCTTCAATCCTCCGGAAGCACAAATTCCAGAAGGAAACAAAGTCAAGTTTCTTTTCTGAGGGTGTTCCAACTGGCTGGTGCCGGTGCCAACTTCACGACTCAGAACGTCTTAATTGAAAGGACTTTGAACAGTAATATTGCTTTTTTCAAATCTCCATCACCCTCGTTTGCCCCGCTTTGCTCTGTTTCTTGGGTTTACATTGCCTAAACCATGACAAAGTTCATGCTACCAGCCCACCCAATAGCAGTGTATCCATGCCCAAACCATGACAACGTCCATGCTACCAGCCCACTCACTGGCCAGTGCCATGCCCAAACCATGATATCGTCCATGCTACCTGCCCACTCATTGGTCAGCCATGCCCAAATCTGGCCAGTGTATGCCCTATGATGACGTCCATGGGTTGAAATTTGGAACATGTGGAAAGTTATAGGGTTGTATTCAAAAACGATTCAAACCTCCAGAACTTATGTCTACAGCTTTGCAAAAAGCCGCTTAAGAAAGCCTTGAATCAGCAACATGCAAAGGCACAATGACTGCACAATCTGGCCACCTGCTCAGATGAATCACCAGAAATGTCCTTCTTGCCAAACCATTGTCTGCCACGACATAAGGCATCCACAGCACCTATAGCAACATCACTTTGCTTTCCAGGTCCTTCCAATGCTCGAAACACCAACTCGCAATACTGTGGCTAAATGTGCCTCTTCGTACACTTTTGAGGTTTTCAATGCAACTGAACTTGCTCTTCGCTGCTTTGTGCATCCATGTGCACTTTCGTTGAAAGACAGCCAAATTTTCACATCGGTGGGTGGCTTTTGCACCAACCACTTCTGGGCTGGACAATGGCGTGCAGATTGCTGCGCTGCACTCCACTAGCGCTGCGAAGTGTTCGCAGGCTTGCAATGCTTTCTAAAGCGAAGAAGCTTCGATTTTGGCTTTTCACCAACTTCTACAAGTCGTGCCAGCTGTGGCTATTTCGGCCACAATTACATGGACATATTCCACAAGTTCCACTGCCTCAAAACAATTCATGTTCCATCAAGAAGCTCCCAAGCCTGTGGCCTCCAAAGACCGAAGGCCCCCGTCCGGCGCAGTCGACCACCAGGAACCAGAGGAGGAACAGGCTTCAGGTGAACCGAGTGAAGCATTGGTGTGAGCGAAACCGGAAGTGAAACCATGTCTTGAGCATTTGACGTGTTTCTGTGTGGTCTTGAGACAAGAGATCTTTCTTGTTAAAAACCTAGAAAGCCAACAGCCGCTTTCAGGTCTCTCTGCAAACTCGACCAAGCACGTGTGCAAGCGAAGCAAGCTCACAAAACTCTCGAACAGTCCACACTTTTAGCACGCACAACTCACTGCTGGTTAACGTGTCTTGAAACGACACTGGTCGCAGCACCTCTTGAAAGCTTCCAACTGAAAAACAAGGGAAAACAAGTAAAACTTCAGCTAAAGCTGTCAAACACTGCTCAAACTTCGTTCTACAGGCACAAACCAGCTAAGCTGCAAAAACTACTGTGGAGGCCCCTTGTCCATGGCAATGTTTTCGAGCAGTTTTCAACCCCAAAAAACCGGCCCTTAAATCATGTCGTTGGAGGCATTCGACAGCGTGGGCTTAAAATCATAGGTGCGAAGAACTTCATACTTCGCGAAGCATGACGCAGACATGCAATGAGAAGTAGCGCCGCTATCCACTAGCCAGAAACTATCTTGCGAATCTATTCCAACTAGTCTCACTTGGTGAGCTGCCAAAGCAGACACCTCAGGCATCGGGCTAGGAGTCGTCCTCAAGACGCCGCCACGGGCATCAACTGGAACCAACTCACCCGAAGCACGAAGAGCCATCACCGTCTCACCTTCAGGCCTCCTCCGCTCGTCTTTCCCTTTGTCTTTGTCTTTCCCTTTGCTCTTGTTCAGAAGTTCATCTGATTCTGCTGTTGCTGCAACGCTGTGTTCTGGTTTGTTCAGCATCTGCAACATCAAACTGCTGCAGTTGGTCCGCACCCAAAGTGGGCGTAGGCGGGACTGGAAGCTGAACAGGTGCTCCAGGCGTCGGAGCACTTCCACTCACAGGCACTTGTGCTGACGTACTACTGTAGCACTTCCAGGCTGGTGTGAGTGCTTTTGAGTTAGGACATGTACATCTGTACATGCACACATCCATCTAAACAGAAAACAAACAAATGTGTCTGTACACAGAAAAAATATTTTTTTAATTTGTGTAGAATTTGTATGTGTACATACATCTTGCATGGTGCATAGGGGGCTGGGCCCCAGACCTTCGACGAAGGGGGGGCTTAAGGGGGGCTTCAAGGGGGGCTTAAAGGGG
>BGNK01003115.1:46565-68851 GCA_003297005.1 Symbiodinium sp. clade A Y106 | reverse complement strand
GCCACATATGTAGGAAGGGGAGTTTGAGGCCTGAGTGGGTGGCGCATGTGTATGTGGTGTGCGCATTGCTAGCCGGTGCATACCCAGGGCGGTCAAGCCGCATAGGCATTGCATACTGACGCAGAACAGGGTGTGACCTAGCTTAGCGCTCTGCCAACAGGGCCCCGACCATGAACCCGCACCACGCTGACGAGGCGAGCCACTCCAGAGACCTGTCTGAAGGGCGTACCACAGGGTACTCGGGTTTAGGAAGGAGCGACAAGTGCATAGCCGACTGTGAGAGACGTCGCCTTCGCGTCTCCATCCATAAGGACGCACTGACTTCGCGGTGCGGCCTTTGCGATGGCACCTCCTAGCACACTGGACCCAAGGGTGGTGCTGGAAACTGCGGTTACGTAGCAGCGTGGGCACATGCCAGCATAATCGTGCGTACCTGCACCATGGGCAGGCCCCAAGTGGGCTGCACAGCGCGGCTGCTCTGGCTGTCCTGCATGCTGAGTGGTCACCCTCAAGACTTAGGCTATGGAGGTGCTGGACGGGTGAACTGGTAGGCGCAAGTAGGAATCCCATGAAAGGGGTTCGAGGGGAAGAGGAGAGAGGAAACCAAAGGTGAACCCCAGTGTGGGCCCGGATGGGAGCCCTGCGCGCAAACCCCGTATAATCGTACATGTGCAGGATCGAGTCCAGTTCTGGTGACATTATGAACACTTGCGGTGGAGTACCGTCACCGTCTCCCAGAGCACCGCTCAGGGCATTGTGCCCGGACTGATTAAGCAAAGCGGCCTGGTGGATCAAGTCTGCCCTAGCGAACTGTGGCGTGACAGGGTTGGGAGTCTCACTCGAGTCAGCTCCAAGGCGTCCGGCGGGCTGTGAGGTCATCATCTCGGCCGAAGGCACCTTGTCGAGGTCGTCAAGTGAAGGCCAGGACACGGGAGGTGGCCGACTGCTACACAATGCCACATCGGCTTCCTCAACAGCGGAGACCAGCACACCCAGGGTCGAGTCCGCCTCCGATCCTCTCTGAGTGGAGGTGCATGACGAGGAAGTCTCCGCAGACGCCCTCAGGGGCCGAGGCATCGGCTTGGGTTTGGGAGGCAGCCTGACTGGAGCAGTTGCCGCCGTCTCTTCCATCAGGATGACCTCATCCTCGTCGCTTCCCTCTGAAACCTGAACCACTGAATCGCCTGTTCCAGTTTCAGCCCTCCACAAGCTTTCTGGGTGCATGGGCCCCAAGCCCCTTCCACCAGGCGTGGCACCCGCAGGCCAGGTGCGCTCGCCGCTCCTTTTCTCCCCGCTCCTCTCATGGGACCTCGAGGATCTGGCACGCCTCCTCTTGGCTCTGGAGGGTATGGGTCCGTGAGAGGTCGTGTCGAGAGGCCTGGTTGTGGAGAGACCCTGTGCATACTCCCTGCCCAAGGAGGCCGCCACCGCAAGAAACTCGTCTGGCGCTCTCTCCATACGTAGGTCAGCCTCAAGGAAGGCGGCCCCCGTGCCCCTGCCGACTCCAGAAGGCACAGGTCTGCCGGCGTCAGAATCAGCTGTAAGGTCAACCTCGGCCTCCCTGACAGACCTGCGGCTTCTCCTGCCAAGGCCCGAGCTCGGCACGGGGGAAGAGGAAGTTTCTCGCAGGTGCTCCGTAAAGACGGTCCGAGGTCGAGGCGCCATGATCGAGGACAGAGGTGCAGAAACAGTCCCTAGAGGAGGCGATTTATGAAAACCAAGTAGCCCTTGACTTGCAACTGGTCGACCACCTAGTACCCACTTGAGAGGCACGCTGCGCGAGGCGCAAGCAAGGCACTGCACATCTGAGTAGGACTCTCGGGCTCTAAACCGAACGGGGATCAAAACAGGAGAGGAAAGTCTGCAAAGGGCAGGGTGCATCCCAGCGAGGTGAACCTGTGGTTTAAACCATAAGAGGAGGGGGCAATGTGGGAGACCCTGGGCTCCTGCAGGCGGAAAGACAGCCGGCCGGGCATGGAGCTGTCGTGGCTGAAGGCATACCTGCGGCCACACAGCAGGGGTGAGGAGGGAAGATCCAGCGCCAGTTAAGCATGGGGGGGGGTCGCACCAATGCAGAGCGAACCGGCACAGAATGCGACCATGGCAGAGGCAGATCACGCACATGTGAGGCTTGCTGGGCGGTAGGTCTGGACGTGACTGCGCTTTCGTGTCTGACCCTAGCACAGAGTCCTTGAGTGCACGTACCTTGGGCCAACGGTCCTTAGTCCATGGTATTAAGATCCACGTGGCGTTGGTGTGCTCCGGAGACCGCAGCAGTATCACCCTGCGAGGCGTCCTTTGGAAGGTGAGCTCTGGCCACCAGCGCACGAGCTTGTCGTCTAGCGTCAGCTTGGGTGGGTGCTTGGCTCGAAGTGGACGATGAGGTCGTGGCCACCAAAGCCCGAGCGTGGCGTCGAGCGTCAGCCTGTGTCGGCGCCGAAGAGGTAGAGGTCGATGGCATGACCAGCATCGAAGCTGGAAATCGAAGTCCCTGAAGTCTGATAGTGCAGGCGAGGGGCTGGCTCGCTGGTGTCTCTGGGTCTTCAAGCCAGCGCCGAGCTGCAGACCGTTGACGAGCCATATCAGGAGCGGGATCAGACATCGCCCTCCGCCAAGACGAAAGCGCATGAGCCGACGGGTCAGAGGCACGAGCGCTGGCAGTTAACCCGCAGCAGCAATGGCGTACAGCTACGGTCGACACCCTGAAACCCCGAAGCGGGCAACGCGAACCGGGCAAACCCAAGCCCAGGAAAGAGGGGGGGGAGGAACACACACACAACCAGAATCCGGGCACTCACAAAAGCTCGGGCCCAGACGCTTTGCTGGTGGTGGTGGTGGTGGTGGTGGTGGTGGTGGTGGTGGTGGCCTTCCTTCCTTTCCTTCCTTTCCTTGCTGCCTTCCGTCCTTCCTTCTTCCTTCCTTCCTTCCTTTCTTCCTTCCTTTTTCCTTCCTTCCTTCCTTCCTTCCTTCCTTCCTCCCTCTCCTCGCCTTCCTTCCCTCCTTCCTTCCTCCCTCTCTGTTCTCGCCTTCCTTCTTTCCTTCCTTCCTTCCTTCCTCCCTGCCTTCCTTCCTTCCTGCCGTCCTTTCGTCCATACTCCCTTCTCTTCTTGTGTGACAAAGGGAAAGTTTTTTTTTGATNTCCTTCTTTCCTTCCTTCCTTCCTTCCTCCCTGCCTTCCTTCCTTCCTGCCGTCCTTTCGTCCATACTCCCTTCTCTTCTTGTGTGACAAAGGGAAAGTTTTTTTTTGATGCAAAAAAAAATTGATTCAAAAAAGTTTTTTTTGATGCAAAAAGTTTTTTTTGATGCGCATCCCCATTTTTACCCCATCGTCAATGTTTACACTTATTCTTCACTTATCACTACAGTACTGATGTTGGTGTTGTTGTTTCGGTTGTATTTCTTACTGCTATTGTATCAATACTGTTGTTACGTCTATGACAGTCCTTGCTGTGATCCTTTTTTCTATCCGATTATTGCCATTCGTACTATTACTAGTAGTAGTAGTAGTAGTAGTAGTAGTAGTAGTAGTAGTAGTCGTCGTCGTAGTAGTAGTAGTAGTAGCCGTAGTTAGTGGTAGTAAAAAACATAAATAGAAACTGGTTCCATTATTGTTGCCGCCAGTACTACAACTTCTCATTTTATTGATTATGATTGATGCGTTTATTTCCGTCCACTGTTATTGGGATTATGGGTTGCCGAACCTTCAAGCAGGACATCTGTTCCAGCCAAGCCTGATGTGTTGAAACGTTCCTCAACATTCCCTTGCCGGAAACCAAAATGTTGGATGCCTGAAAATGAATTAAACCTCCTTCAGAGGTCCTTAAAGGTTCTATCAGGGTTAAATATGGGGTTTAGGGTCTTCTGCAGCCTGAAGTCTTCGGGTATATATTATAGTATGCCTATGCCTATACCGGGACAAGGTGATACTGTTGATGGACAAAATCCTGCATGACCCTAAGGACCCTAAACTATGGGAATTATGGTATATTCCTTATAATGGGTTTCTGCAGGATTTTGTCCATCAACAGTAGTATTGATGCAAGTTCTGACACCCTAGTATCCGGATTTCTCCTGACTCTAACCCACTCCCCCGCTCGGTAGCTTAAGCGATCCGGACCGAACGTTAGTGTTTAGGGTTAATGAAACTCCTAAACCCCGAACTCTGAACCCACAGACCTAAGTTACCACCTAACCCGACAATCCTACCCAAACGTGACCAACACCAATCTCAATCTTATGATCCAAACCTTGCTCAACCATGACTGTCAACTCTCCTTGCTACGGCATCTTGGCATTGCTACCCAGTAAAAACCCAAAGAACCTTCTTGGTATGACTACTTCAACCTAAAGCCAAAACCCCTAAACCCTAGTCACCCTGCAGGAACCCAGTAAGGAACCCATAAAGAAACCCCTATAGGAACCCTCAACCAAGAACCCTGGCTTTCGGTCTGGGGCTGGTGCGAAACCAGAGCAGGCGCGTGCAAGCCGCTGTCTCGCACTATACCTGACAAAATGCGTTTAGGGGTTAGAGCCAGGGTTTACGGTTTAGGAGTTTGGGCTTTGAAGTCTCGCGTTTTGGATTTGATTGAGGGGCTGTTTCTGCTGTCGATACTATGACTCTTCTATTTTTTGCAGTCCTTTCAGTCTGGTCTTACTGTTTGCTACGATACTCACTATCGCTGATTACGTTACAGTTCTTACACATTTCACAGCTGTTAAAGTTATTGCGACAACTATAGTAGCTACTGCAACGACTACAAGGCTTTAAGCTCCTCCAGTTCTAGCATGCCCATTGCTACCATCGTTTCGCCGGCAAGCACCATTGTTGCCGAACGAAAATGAGCAGCATCCTTCATACCTGTACTATCATTCAATCTGTCACAGCTCTACTTTACTATTACCCGTATTTCTGCCTTTGCTAGTGTAGTTTTGTTGGGCACGAATATTTATGGCCATGCTCCCGTACCGCTATGACCAATCAAATCTTCACTAACAGGCATTGCTGAAACTAGTTATGCAGTTGTTCCTACTACTGTTACGCGCGATCGCCTTTGCCACGAATGTAATTATTCCGGTATTGGTGACGGAATTGCCACTATCCGTCCGTGAGTACTGATCGAGACAATCAATCATTGGCATCGTGATTGCCAGCGCTATCATACCGCTGTTACTCATATCTACAGGAACTGATTGTCTTACTATCGTCAAAATGCTACGTTGCATTAGAATCCTTCTGTCGCTGCGGTTGCTGCAGTAGTAGTAGTAGTAGTAGGAGTAGGAGTAGGAGTAGCAGTAGCAGTAGCAGTAGCAGTAGGAGTAGTAGTAGTAGTAGTAGTAGTAGTGGCAGTAGTAGTAGTAGTCGTCGTCGTCGTTGTCGTTGTGGGAGGAGCAGGAGGAGGAGGAGGAGTGGGAGTGGGAGTGCGAGTGCGAGTGCGACTAAAAGTGGAAGTGGGCATGGGCATGGGCGTGGGCGTGGGCGTGGGAGTGGGAGCGGGAGTGGGAG
Source organism: Symbiodinium sp. clade A Y106 (assembly GCA_003297005.1). Classification (NCBI taxonomy): domain Eukaryota; class Dinophyceae; order Suessiales; family Symbiodiniaceae; genus Symbiodinium; species Symbiodinium sp. clade A. The sequence goes on along the minus strand of BGNK01003115.1, from coordinate 63,348 downwards.
CGGGGGTGGGTGGTGGGAGTGGGAGTGGGAGTGGAAGTGGGAGTGGGAGTGGGAGTGGGAGTGGGACGAGTAGGAGGAGGCGGAGGAGGAGTAGCAGTCGTTGCAGTCGTGGCAATGGTACTGGTTCTACTCCTACTACTACTCCTACTACCTACTACTGCTACTGCCACAACATCTACAACTACAACAACAACTACTACTACTACGACGACTACTACTCCTGCTACTACTACTACTACTACTTCTTCTTCTACTACTACTACTACTGCTGCTACTCCTGCTACTACTGCTACTACTACTCCTCCTCCTCCTACTACTACTACTGCTGCTGCTTCTGTTTCTGTTTCTGCTTCTGCTTCTGCTACTGCTATTGCTACTGCTCCTGCTACTGCTGCTACTACTACTACTGCTACTCCTGCTACTACTGCTACTACTGCTACTACTACTCCTCCTCCTCCTACTACTACTACTACTACTACTCCTACTGCTGCTGCTTCTGTTTCTGTTTCTGTCTCTGCTTCTGCTACTGCTACTGCTATTGCTACTGCTACTGCTACTGCTACAACTACTACAACAACTACTACTACTACTACCACTACTACTCCTACTACTACTACTACTACTGCTACTGCTACTACTACTACCACTACTACTACTGCTACTACTACTACTACTACTACCACCACCTCTGACACTACTATATTAACGACGTGGTTTTCTACTACTGCTGCTCCTTGGCCGCACTGGGGAGCGCACACTTGTTCACAACAACGATGGTCAGGCCCGACATCACGTAGGCCATGATGGCAAGGAAAGACATAAAGCGCCTGCGGAGGAAGGGCAGCCAAGAGTTTCAGCATGGACTCAAACAGTCACTATAGGCCGAACATGACTATAATGAGGAAAGCCAATGATTTACGTTATACTCCCATCGGGGCTCCGAAACCCTAAACCCAGTATGGCAACTTAAATTGGGGCTCCGAAACAGCCAGTTTAAGGCCGCTGCCTTCGCACTTGGTTGACAGGTTGTTGAGTCTTTGCAGTGATCGGTGAGGACCTGGCTGATTCTCATCACATCTCGTCACAGAAGCCCCAAACCCTGGACCTGCTACTATTAGCCGGGGACTCCCTTGAATCAACCCTTCGTAGTACCGTTTATACTAACCCTTTACAGTAACCCTTCGGCAACCGGTTCCGGCAAAAGCTGCTCTAGGCGTCCGCCGAGGGGCGGTCAGCGGAATGCCGGTATAAAATATCATGCGTTTGGGGCTTAGGGTTTAGGCCCAGGTTTTAGAACGTAGGGTTTTGGGTTTTGGTTATGTGGGGATGCCACAGCAAGTGCAGAGTTGCTTGTTTGGGAGTCGATATCTGGGCTCCTTTTCGTAAAGTGGGGAAGGGACCCGGCATGGGGCGGCCCGTGAAGCGGATATGCAAACAACATCGCGAAAGAGAAAGCAGACATCCAAACAAAAACACACGAAGTCTGAGAAACTATCGCAAATATCGCTTACTCCAGGTAAACAATGCCTCGCGCCATCCTGCAACACTACCGTGATCACTACCCACAGCCATGACTTCCGCGCATTGTCCTGCAACAGACCTGCTCATCCCCACCAGAGCGCCTGCTAGCACGTACAAAGCATACAACTTTCCTGCACCCCCAATACTCAAACCGCGTGCACCCCTACCATCGTCGTTTCCCTTCGGATTCCTACGGCTTGAAAACATGATAGCACAGACAGTCTTCCCAAGATCCACGCGCTGTACGATGCATACCACAAGGATTAGTTCCGTCAGTGGCATGAGTGCAAAGATAAGAACGATTTGCCGAAATGTTGAGCAAACAAGGGGGTCGTTGCAGGGATGAGGAGCTTAAGTTGGACAGCTAGGGCTAGGGCTTCCTGAGCAATACACCATAGTTCAAACATGCTACGGAATCCAGTCAGCGTTGTGGCATGTTGGGATCATCAGAAAGAGAGAGATAGAAAGAAGGCTTGTTGTAGGCGGAACGGTGGCTTTATAAGGTTGGGGATATGGGGGCATTCTACCGCATGGGTTGGTATACTAGGAGCTATAACTATAGTTACCCTACTTATAACTCCACTTATAACTACCCATGAACCTCCAAGTACTCGCATAGTGAACCCACACAGGATGATGCCACAGGCGACCCTGATCACGACCGAGAATCGGCTTCGAAAGAAGCAATGCCCCTGAGGATCATGCAACAAAACTCTCGCAAAAAATTTTCGCTGAACCGCAAACCTTAAAGCCCTGTCTTCCGGATCTTTCAAAAATACCAAACCGTGGCCTAAGACTGGCTTGGAATAAACGCCGGTTAGGGCTCACAGATGAAGAGCGTAGGGTTCAGGGGCTTAGGGCTTTAGGGTTTGCGGGTTTGGGGCTTAGGGTTTAGGGGCTAGGGCTTTATGGTTTGCTGGCTCATAAGGAGAAATATAGCGAAATGCTGTGCCGCAACTTAGCTAGATTCAGTGCAGTAGGACAGCTGTCATCGCCGGGGATGGGTGGCTGCAGTCCGTTTGGTGCAGGTCCCTTCCTCACCCGATTTCATGTTTCGACGCTAGCGCGGCTCCACACTGGCATGCAGCCCCTGGAAGCAGCCGGGGATTTATTCTGTCCCTGCCTGCCTCTGTGCTGCTAGGTCCTGCATGAGCTGGGGGTGCTCTCAAATTCGAAGGCAATGCGTTGCACCTTGCGCTGGCCAGCACGGCTCTGGCGTTCCATGAAACTCGGTGCGGCCAACAAGGACGACCCCAGCGTGGGAAACTCTAGGGTGAGACTAAGAAGAGTGAAACTCAGTAAACTGCGGCATCATTACGAGCATCGGACCGACCTAAACTCTTCACAACTGCATGCTACCACAATCCTGCATAGGCCCGCCAGGATGAACGACACCAGTAGCACCTTCTGTCCCCCAGTCTCCTCTAGGATTCACGATTGATACACTGATACACCATCAAAAGCGAACCCATAAAACCAACAATACGAAAAAAGATCATGGAACCGTATAGAACCAAGCAGACCCGTATAGATTTCAAATCGTGGAATCACGGTGTTTCAGTCCGACGGCGATGCCTTAGCCTGGCAAAGGTCTTGGGCTGGTATCGGATGTTTACGGAGTTTTCCGGATGCTTTCCGCGGGATGAGGGAGAAGCCAGCACGGCCGCACGCCCTGCTACTTTGAGGTTTAGGCCGTGAGGGGTCTGTTGCTACTCGTGCTATTGCTACTGCCACAAGATCCCTGCAACCCCTGAAAGTTGATGCCCTGAAGCCCTGAGGCCCTGAAGCCCTAGACCCTCAAGTTTCAACATCCCTCAACCCACAACCCTAAACGCTCAACCCCCGTTCAGCCTTAAACCCCAAGCCCTAAACCTGGAACGCCTAGAGGAATGAGCCCCCAAATACAGAAACCCCCTAAAACCCGAAGGAACCTCGAGATCAGGGCGAGGCATCTTCTGCCCTTTGCTTCTGCGCACCTCTCAGCCGGGGGGCGCGTGGCTCAGGGCTTCGGGGATCCTAAGACGTAGGCTTCTGTAAGGGCTTAGAGTTCAGGGTTTAGGGTTCAGGGTTTAGGTTTAAGGTTCAGGCTTGCTTAAAATTGAACGCCTCTTGCCATCTGCAGCCGTGACACCTCAATCTCGCCACTACAGTCACATCACCATCAGCAGCCGTGATCACCGAAGGTCCCTGACAAAAACTGCACGGCCCCGATGCCAAACTCGGGTCCCCCAGATATGGCACATCCCAGTCCACCATCTGCTGCTGCCCTAGACGAACTGCTTCAAGACCATCATCACGAAAAAGCCGGAAGACTCGGAACCATTCCTCTCCATGGACATTCTGAACCGCGACATCCGCTATGAGCCCTCGCATCCACCGAGCGAACCACCGAACACGGCACCCGAAGCGGGCCATCCAGGGGTCATGAGCCGGCAACACTGGCGGGCTGGCCTCCGGATCCGGGTCCACGGTCATGTCCAGCACCCCGTCCAGAAGCGGGCCCCCGGTTCGCCACTGGAGGAACAAAGTGTGCCAAGTGGGACCAAACGTGTTGACAACGTTGGCATCGGTACGAACCCCAGACTTCCACTAGCCATACATGGACTCGAAGAGGCCAAAGCGAGGCAAACCCCACGCCCTGGGCGCACCGCCATCTGCATGGCAGAGTTGCCCCGACCAGCCTCGGTAGACACAGACAGGATCCAAGATCGTTCCCAAAGTAAGGGCCCCTGATTGCCGGTACACCTCTGCTCGTACTCAGCAAAGCTCACGTCTGCTAGAAGGTTGTCGGGCGGGCTGCCTATTCCAACAGCCAGGCTGGAGCTCACAGACTCCCGCGCTTGCTCTCCCGGTGCTGTCATCGGCAGGCGTGCTCCGGGACTGTTAAAAACTCATCCTGGACGCAGGTGACTCGAAGTCTCAGGCTCCCTTCACGCGCCACACCCATTTGTTCGGGCCCGCCGCTGATCCGTGGTGAGAGTCCCGCAGTTGTTCTGGCGGGAGCCCGGCACATACCTGTACCACGAGGATCTTGGCCAGCCTTTGTGGTGCTTCTTCGACCGCCCAGGTGGCTTGCAGCTCTTCAGGATGCCGGCACGAAGATCCCTCGGCAACCGCGCTCACAGGGGCTGCGGAAACCTCTGGTCGTGCTTTTGCCCAACAACCCAGAAGGGTAGCTTTCGTGCCAGCTCCGAGCTGCGGGATGTCATCCACAGCCCAAGCGAACATTCTGCAAATATACTAAGAATGATGATAACATTCGGCCCCGATAGTAAGGTTTGCGTGTCTTGATTCGGGGCCCATCAGGCAATGCATGGGACCTGAAGTCATGTTCTTTTTTCTCAGAGGCCTTTGGGAAGGTAGGGTTACCCAGAGAGCCCAATGCCCCTTCACTAAAGAAGGTATATCCTTTGATATGAACGGGCGCCCGGTGGTTGTCGGAAGGGTAGAGGTGTGTATGACATTTTCTTGTTGCATGGTGCATTCCTTCGTGCCGTGATGTTGCTCTCTCGTCTAGCATCCCTGTCAGAGCTGATGGCTTCATGCTGCGCTCTACACATCCCCAAACTCTAGACTCCGTCAGATTTCGGTACAAATCCACCAGCCTTACCCCCCCCCCCCCACCCCCTCTTCCTCTACTCTTTCTTTTTTTTCTATCAAAATTATCTTTCCTCACGACCTTTTCTCTTTTTGGTCNCCTTGTTCCCGTGTTGTGCTCTCTCCTCTTACCCTCCCCTTGAAACCCGTTGGTTTCCTCCGGGCGCCCCACCCCCCCCAAACCCTGACCCCCGTCAAATTTCGGTAAAAACCCCCCACCCTTCCCCCCCCCCCCCCACCTTTCTCTTGAATCCTTCTTTTGCTGTCATAAACAATGTCCTGTCGCAGGACCTTTCAATGTTGGCAGACTAGTCTTTCTTGAGCCAGGCTCGGGGGTTAGGGTTCAGGGTTTCGGGTTGAGGATTTAGGGTTCAGGGTTAGGGTTCGGGGTTTAGGGTTCAGGCTGTAGGGATTTAGGGTTCAGTGTTCAGGATTAGGGTTCGGGGTTTAGGGTTTAAGGTTTCTACGAGGATTTCCATAAGGTTCTGTACGATTTCCGGTTCAGAGACCGTGAAGGAGCCTGCGTTGAGAAGCCAGGGCTTGTCGGGGTTTCGGGGTTGTTTCAGGGTCAGGGTCTTAAAGGCTCCGTCCCTCTTGACCCAACGCCTTGCCTCCAAAGCCCTTTCGGCACCTGAGTGAAAAGGAAGCCAGCAGGGTGTTGTTCCTGTTTGAGAGTAATGTTGATGCTGTTTGCTTTTGACATCGCTCGGAACCCTAAACCCTAAACGCTCATGGTCGGTTTCTGGAGCCCTTCCGCGGGATGGCACGAGAGGGACGTGCGCAATGCCCAAAGACTTGCACTGCTCTTGGGGCACATTCGAAAGCAATGGGCTCGTACGGGGATACTGTCATTTTCTCCGACCCCTAAAAACCCAGATTACTTGAATCACCATTGAGCTGAGATGCTGGACTGCTCCCACGGCCTGTGTGCGGACTCTTCAGGACACAGAACAGGCTGGGTCCAGGCATAAGTAGGGTTGGGGTTTAGGTTGTTTAGGGTTGAGGGGTTTTACTGCCTTCAAAAGCGAGTGCACCCGGACTGGAAAGGACCCCGAAGCCTGAACCCCAAACCCGTAAAAGCTGAACCTCAGGGGCCCAACATAGGCGGGTTGTGTGTATGTATATATATATATATGTATATATATACATATATATATATATACATATATATACATATATATATATATACATATATATACATATATATATATATATACATATGTATACATATATATACACTGTATATACATATATGTGTTCATATATATATATATGTGCATACATATAATATATTTATGTATCGACCCTTAGCTCTGGAAGATCCATAGCCATGAAAACACTTGGCTCAAGCCGACGCCTGCATTTTGGAATACATGGTGCATCTAATGTTTCCTCTGCCCTGGCCCAAGCCACTAACCTACCGCAATGGTAACGCAACATCTCCAGCTTCCGAACTTCTACAGCTACACCCCCCCGCGACCAAAACAAAATCTCAAGCCCTGAACCCCAAACCCTAAACCCTAAACCCTGAGCCCCAAACCCCAAACCCCGGACCCACAACTTCCCAAACCCCGAGCCTCCCGAAGCCCGTAGTCCCCCAAAGAAGCCCCAAATCAACCGCTCCGTAGTAGTCGTCGTCGTTGTCGTAGCAGTAGTAGCAGTAGTAGTAGTAGTAGAAGGAGGAGGAGTAGTAGTAGTAGGAGTAACAGGAGTAATAGAAATAGTAGTAGTAGTAGTAGTAGGAGGAGGAGGAGGAGCAGTAGTAGTAGTAGTAGTAGAAGTAGTCTTCGTCGTCGTAGTAGTAGTAGTAGTTGTTGTTGTTGTTGTCCTTAATTGTCGGGGTGGTTGTAGCTCGGCCTCGGCAGTCCGGGTGGCAGCTCGGCACTTCCCAGGGAGTCGGAGCTCAAAGACTCGGTGCCGTCGGGTTGACCTGCTCAGGGGCTCTTTTCCTTAGGCCTTCATCACGTTCACAGAGGGTTGTATAGGGCATTACAGGGTTTGGTAAGGTCTTTGAAGCACGACTACCGCTTCCCAAAGGGTTGCTTTGATGTTTCTGGGGTTTAGGGTGTGTGAAGTTCAGGGTTGCCAATTCAAATGATGTCTCTTCGCATCTCTTCTCGATTCTTCATCCGCTGTCTCTTGAGTTGGTGCGAGTAGACTGGGGTTTCGCGATCAAGGCGGCTTGATTTCTGCTGTTCAAGTCTAACCCTAGGACACGAAACAACAGTTCTTCTAACAAACTTCACTGTACAACTGCGCAATCCCCCCCCCCCCCCCCCACCCCCAGGGCGGGGGGGATCCTGGCCCCAAAACCCCTGCTCTCAACCCTTTGGGGTTTCCTGTTTGGGGGGGGGCCGCCCCCCCACGAGGCGCGCTCGGGGGCGTCACTCAAGCATNCCCCCCCCCCCCCAACTCCAAGCCCAGGGCGAGGGTTTCCCGGCATCAAACTCCCTGGTTTCAAAGCCTTGGGGCTTCGCAGTTGGGGGGGGTCCCTACACCATACGAGCCAGCATGTGGAACACCACCAAAGTCTGAGTAGAAAAGGTTGCCCAAGAGGGAGCTGTGGAAAGACTACCTAACATGAGATCAGGTCAGATAAGATAAGACATAGGCCGAATGATATCAGCGATAAGATAAGGCAAAACGAGACAAGACGAGACACTCTCTACTGTAAGGTCTGGTGTTTCGTTCGTACTTCTGTTCAATTAAGCCACTTGCTTCTTTCGTTTAATCTCTTCGCTTGTGTTTGATTGTAACAAAAAGGGGAACGAAGCGAGTGAGAAGAAACAAGGAACCGTGAACAAGGGAGGAACCAGAAATCCATTACTAAATTCCCTGGGCGCTTTGTGTAATTATAAAGAAAGAGCACCCCTGCGTTTGTCCCACTTCCTTATAATTTACCGCAGCGGTAAGAATCCCAAAACTTGTATTCAGGAATCAAGGGCGAAAAGATGTCCAAAGTTGATAGAACAAAGATAGCAGGTGCCAGGTGATAGACTTTCTATAATGCAAGATGGCTACAATATGGACCTTAGGTGAACAAAGTGTCCAGTTTAGAGTAAAACGCGCTTCACTTACCTTTTAGTTTAAACTAGTTCTTTGTTCTCTCCTTAAAAGATAAATAAAAAGACTTCCTCATTCATTCAGACATTCGTTCATTCATTTATGCGTGCGTTCATGTCTTTCATTTCAGTCATTTCAGTCACTTCAGTCGTCTCATTCATGTCATTCGTTTCGGTCATTGCAGTGATTTCATTCGTTTCGTTAAATTGAACCGTTTCGTTCATTCCATGCATTCTCATTCATGTCACTCAGTTCATTTCGTTCAGTCATTCGCTCACTCACTCACTCACTCACTCATTTGGCTAGTTCTTTCAATTCTGTCATTCAGTTCATAAAATCCTTCATGTACTTATTCATCTGTTTGTTCCTCCAGGCTTGTACTTACGTGTTGTCATCTGTTGTTCATCTGTCCATGTTGAACCCTCTATATTCATTGATCTTTAGACATATATATGTATATGTATACATATATACATATATATATAATATTTCCCATGCAAATTATCAAAAATTGTCGACAGGAGATAATATGTTATAACACACTATACTACACTGCAAGGCCAGGCCTGTCGGGTGCAGGTCCGACACCGCCGAGAGCGCAGGCGAAGCGACGGCAGCTTCCACGGCACCGGGCACCGGCGCGGGAGCCGTGGGCAACGTGACGCAGGGCATCGATGAGGAAGGAGCCATCCTGGGCTCTTGTTAAGGAAGGTCGTTTAAGTTACCATGAGTAGAGAAACCATATTATCATAATAATATAGTAAAGAAACCATTTTATCATAATAGAGAAACCATTTTATCATAATAAAGAAAGCATTTTATCATAATTTATAATAAAGAAACCATTTTATCATAATAAAGAAACTATATTATTTACTGTAGATCCCTATTATGGCAACTTAAATTAAACCCAGCATCGGCGGCATAGATGCAAGAGAAAAAGCAGCTGGTGACAAAACTGCCGATGGCATAGCCACAGGTGGCAAAGCTCCCGGAGGCCCAGATGCACGCTGCAAAGCAGCGGCTGCCATTGTCGGAGCCTGCGGCCTCAGGGAACACTGGGCTCTGGCACCCGCTTCTGTGAAACCCCACAGTATTGTTATTATTATCCACCACTGGGCCCCTTGCTGGAAGTGCGCGAGCGCTGCCTTAGGAAGAGGCGTGAATTGAAACTGGGAGCAAAGAGCGAAAGATGCTGAAGCTGCTAAAAGCCTTTAGCCAAGAGGCTTGTGTCCTCATGATAGCATCTATACCTCGACCGGTGGGACAGTGGGGACCCCTACACCTTGCCGCAATGCGGCCTTGAAGCAGAGAGTAGGGAGTGCAGGTGCAAAAAGTGTCCCAACCGCAAAAAATGTCCTCAACTCCTCAACTTCCTAACTTCGTGACTCCACCAAGGTTGAGAAACCCCTCCTGCACGGTAAGTCTTGATATTGTCAGCATCTCTGCCAGTAGTATCTGTGCTCTCCCGTATTCTTGCTGTTGCCATTAAAACACCAAGATTGACACAAACAAAACTAAGAATCATTTCTGGTGTGCCACAGCTGTTGTTTCTACTTATCGTGTGCTTACTCTTGCTGCAAACTACTAAAAGTGCTATCAACAGTAGTTGTAATAGTGTTCTACGACCAATACCCTGGTCGCTTTGAATGCTTTGCTATGACTGCTGTGACCGTTCAGTAACAGCAGAAGCACTCTTGCCATTGCTATGTCGGGTTTCAATGTTGCTATACTTGCTATCGCTACTTCTACTACAACTGCTACTTCAACTTCAACTGCTACTGCAACTGCAACTGCTCCTGCCCCTGCCACGGCTGCCCCTCCTCCTCCTCCGCCTCCTCCTCACTGCCACTACTAATCTTTATTCTACTACTCCTACTACTACTACTCCTCCTACTACTACTCCTCCTGCTCCTACACCCGCTGCTGCTCCTCCGCCTCCTCCTCCCCCTGCTCCCTGCTGCTGCTCCTGCTCCTGCTCCTGCCTCCTCCTCGTGCTACTAACCGCCACCACCACCACGACCACTACCACAACCACAACCCTACCACTACCAGTACCACTACCACCACTACCACCACTACCACCACTACCACCACTACCACCACTACCACAGCGACCACCACGACCAGCACTACCGCCACTACCACCACTACCACTGCTACCACTACTACCACTATTAATACTACCACTATTACCACCACTACCACCACTACCACCACTACACCAACCACCACTACCACTACTACCACTACTACCACTACTACCACTACTACCCCTACTACCACTACTACTACCACCATTACTACTGCTACCTACGACAACGACTATGTAAGCACACACATGTGGTGATACCGATGCCAGTAAAGCCAGTGCGAATGTGGTTGAGGGGTTTCGGTTGAGGGGTTTGTCAACCAGGTCGCAGCTCTTTGAGGAATCGAAAGCCTTTTGCTGCCTCGGCAGAGATGTCCCGTTCGAAGGATTTAAAGCATTGGCTTAGGATTTAGGGCCTAGACTGAACGCGCACCAAGTGTTCTAGAACCTAGAACCCAGCTTTGACACTAACTTCGGATATTCGTCATGGACACGTGCACTCCCACTGCCTGCATCGACAACCAATTTGAGATCTTTTGGGATCGTTCCGGCAGAAGTTTGCAGGGAGGCTCTGGTGACGAGCGGCGGCAACAACAACAACAACAGCTTCAGGGGGCTTGGTGTTGGACGGCAGGCTTCGGACTCGCTAAGCAAACTTCGAAGATCGGATACTGTAGCCTCTAGCTCGGACAAGCCCCACGGGATCTCCGAGCCCTGCAATCCGCTAATCCTTGCTATGGCTCGGTCGTTTAAAAGAAAAGTGGCCTGGGAATACTGCCCTCTGGCTCGGTGTGGTGCGACAGTTTCGCAAACATCACTGATCATTCAACCTGTCTTGCAGCTGTGCAACGCCTGGCGTGCACGTTGCACAGCAGCAACGTCAGTCGGACGATGTGCCTCCTGCCACAAACATCGCTGTTGCAAGCTTCCAGGCACGAGCCGCTCTCTAGCTGGGACAGAAGCAAAATGTCAAGTAGCAACCTTAGTAGCCGAACTTATTACGGTAACCACATGTTGGTAATCTTGTTATGGTTTATGGTAGCCTTATTATGGTAACCTTGTTGTGATGACCCTGTTTTTGTGCGTGGATGGTTCATGGCAAGGCCTCTTCCCGCGCAATTTGTACGGCTGCCTCGTTGGCAGCAAGCATGTCGCGATAAGCAGCTTCGCCTGCGAAATTAGGGGTTTTTAAGGTTTTAGGTTTTTGGGTTTTGGGGTTTAGGGTTTATATAGGGGGCCTGACCTGCGTTTTGCCTAAACGGGGCTACTATCATAGAGTTGCTGTGGTACATTAGTAAAACACACAATAGGAGGTTGCAGGTTACTGTTACAGTGCCGGGTTCCAAGCATGCGAAAACACGGCGATTGTCCAGGCCTGATTTGGCGACGAGCCACCAATGCATGGCCAGGTTATTCGTTTCCACAACCAGATCTCGCCATTGTTGCCTGCGGGCCGGTGCGAGGCTCCCTAAACCCGAAACCCCAAACCCACCCTAAACCCTAGACCCGGAACATGAGAAGTGAACCGAAGATTTCCATTAGATCATCCTATCCTCGGCCTGAGAAGGCCATAAATCGCGAACCCTGTGCTTTCAGTCCCCAGCCGCACCCTGCATGCAAAACTTGCCCCAAGTAGAACCCCAAACCGTAAACCCCGAACCCCGAACCCTGAACCCTGAACCCCGAACCCTGAATCCCGAACCCTAAACCCTGAACCCTGAACCCTGACCCCCGAACCAGAAACCTTAGATCGTGAACCCCGAACCCCAGAACCGAAAATGCAGCGGCTGAGGCCCAAGCGGCTTGGGCGAGGGAGGCAAGGGCCGGGATGAAGCGTCCTGCACCTGGGACGTGCAAGGTGCAAACTTAAAAACCAAGCTTAGGGCCTAGGGTTTAGGGGGTTTAGGGGGTTTGGGAGTTTAGGGCTTAGGGTTTAGGGGCTGTAAGAACTAGAACCTGATTTCAAGGTTCTATAGGGCTGTTGACGGTTTTTATGGGGCTTTATAGGGGATAGCATCAGAGTTACTTTGAGGTTCACTCGAAAGGTCCATGGTTGTTGCATAAGGGTTCCTAACGGGACCATAAGGGCTACTGACCTAAATCGAACAGATCGGTGGATAGAGGTGCGCAACAAACCCTTCACTTCCAAGACACCGAAATGCCTGAACTTGGTTTGGTTAGGGTTTACGGACCACTTACCGAACACGTGGCTAAGACACGACCAAAGTGTCAATCCAGACTATGTTTTCGTGTCAAGGTTCTTTCAGATTCGTCTCTTCAGCCAAAGTCCCAATATCCTCCCGCCATAACATCGTTGAATGCTCATGCTCCTCGAAAATACTGTCCCAATTCTAAACGGACACTGAAGGTATACTATTCATAATCATTCAGACTCCACTAAACCCAATACCCGAAACCCTATACCCTTCGTAACCCGTAGACCTAACCCTTATTGTTGTAAACCTAAACCCTTACACCCAAAAAAATCCCTATACTATCGACATGAAGTGCTGTGTCTGTCCTTGGGCATCGGGAGGGGCTCTCGCGCAGGAACGCTGGGCTCCTGCCATTCATGTGTCTCTTTCTAGGGTTTAGGGGTTTTGGATATAGGTTTTGGGATCAGGGCTTTGGGTTTGGGGGTTTTGGGGGTTCGGGGGGTTTAAGGGTCTGGGGTCTTGGGGTTTTCGAGTTTTAGATTTAAGTTTAAAGGCTTTAGGGTTTAGGGTTGGGTGCATAGGGATTTGGGAATTTCGAGGGTCCCTGGCTCCTCGGATGGACAGGTTCTCCTAGCATAGCCCTGTACAAACGCCGAGGACCACCCAAACCGACCCTTTTTAAGAAGTTATATATAGAAACCGTAATAAGGAACCCTAAAAAGGTAGGTACAATATTTAAAAATCATATGTCCAATGTGAGGTATCCTTTCTGCTAAAAATCCTGGAAGTCGTTCGGCTTGAGTGTGTCTGCATGCGGTATTGCTTAAGGCCCAGGGTGAAAGATAGGGGCCTTCATATCTAGAATAGGGTCTTGGGGTCCATTCTAAAGTGAACCCTAGAAAGTTGGAACATGGGTTTAGGAGGATTGGTGCTAGGATCCCCTATACTCTACCTTAAGGGCATGAGGATATTGATGTTCCAACTTTCTGGCTTCTACTATAGTATAACATGAATAAGGAATCAGTAAAAACTCTTCCTTCCGGCCCCTCTGTGAAGGCTTCTTGTGCTCAACATGTGAAGGCGCCAGCTGGGGCTATCTTCTCGGTTCTGTGTTTACGGTTTAGGGTCCAGGATTCAAGGTTTAGGGGTTTTTAGGGTTCAGGATTCAGGCTTTGGGGTTTCAGGGCTGTGGCTTAGGGTGTCGTCTTCCTGAAATAATCCTAAATACAAAGCCACGAAAAGGCCTCGATCCGCAACCGTGAAAACCCCGATGCCCAAAACCCTATACACACCCCAAAGGCCTCCCAAAAAATCTCCGATAAATAAAAACGATGATCCGTATTCGAGATGGAAGAACATTCCGGATTTGTCTATTTGAGGCCCCACAGGCCAAACACCAACGATTGGAACAACAAGGCTCGAAACGCTCGGATGACGAAACCAAAGAATCCTGTACCATCCTATACCCCTAACCCTCCTAAACGCCCAAAACTCCCCAAACAATCCTTTTCCCCCAAAAAGACAACCCAAAAAGCCGAGACCTGAACCGGAAGCAGCGAGTCCAGCTCCACGTGCGGGATGGTGGGCTCCTCAAATCTGCGAGAATCCGCCAACATATAAACCATGACATACTGGAATGTACGATACGATACCGTACCATACTATACTGTGCTATACTATAACACACTACACACTATAATCTACTGTCATCTACTATAACACAATAGCTCACTTGGCATCAAGACAACGATCTTCCGTTTGGAACTTGCGGGGACTGTTCTGAGTTTGGGCTCCTCTCAAGATACCCTCCACAACAAGAAGAAGATAATAAAGGGGCCTAAATAATTAGAACAGGGTTTTGGGGCCCATTCTATTATAGCTATAATAAGGAACCCCCACAATCGTATTGGTAATTATTTAGGCCCCAATAGTACCCTAAACAACTATGCCAAACACTTCGAGTGCCCGAGGTGAAACAAACGAACGGCGTACGAGGGGGTAAGAGAGTTGGGAGGCATCCTGCATTAGGGTATACCAAGCTGCATGCGAAAGTACCACTGTATGCCAGCCCATGACTATCCAGGACCCCTAAACCCAAAACACTGTCCCGCTCGGGAGGGCTGGTCGGCGGCTCCCACTCCTTTCAAGTTAATAATATAGAGGCCTTAATAGTAACTAGAGCAGGGTGATGGTGTATACGGTACGGTAGTTATAATGAGAAGGGTGTAGTAGGGTCGGCCGTGATGATTCGAATGGGGTCTTGGGTATGTTGCAGGACAATAAGGAACGGTAAGGAATAGTACTGTATTGGTAGTTATTCAGGCTTCTGTAGTAGATGCTCAAGGGCTTGGGACTCCAGGGTTTAAAGGCTTGGGGGCAAAGGGTTAAGGAGCGAATGGCTTTAAGCTTTAGGGTCTTGGGCCGTGCAGTCTGCTAGACCGCATGGCATTACACCGTCGCGAACATGCTGTTTGCTGAAGGGGCTAGCTAGCTATAGTGGAGCATCTTCAGGTGATCTCCTCCTCCCCCTCCTCCTCCTTGCTGCTGGCTGCGGCGGCTGCTGCTACTACTGCGGCGACTACGATATCTAGCAATGCAGCCAGTTACCACCACTACCAGCATGCAGTTCGCTGTAGACTGTATTGGACTCGCTTTCGTTGTGCGACAACCTTTTCACAGTCTCTGAGGGTCCTGTGCTCTGAGGAATGGTATCGTATCGTGCTTGCCTATCTGGCATTGAACTGGTATTTAGCCCTCATATTTTATGATCAATGCACTACTAGTACAAGGCACTGCGCTGCACTCCCTTGCATCATGCTGTAGTGTGATGTGTTCTGCTGCCTGCGCAATTCCGGAAGCACACTATGCTAAAATGCTGCGATTCGTCGCACATGCTGCCGCACACCACGCCGCATCACGCAGAGCCACATTCCCGTATGACATGCTGTCCTACACCATGTGGTGCTTTGCTCCGTGTCTCGGGGTTTGTGGTTCAGGGTTAGAATAGGGTTTTGGGGCCCGTTATACTATGATAATAAGGAACCCCCAAAATAGTATTGTAAAGGCCCCTATAGTAACCCCCCCACCCTTTCTCCCCTCTGCCTGTATTGGCTGGGTCGGGAGCGGACCTGCCAGGGGTGCTTTCACAGAGCCGATGCGTAGTCACCAGAATTGCAAGGGCGTAAATTAGGGGCCGTAATCTTTAGACTACGGATTTAAGGTATGTTTTACAATTTTAACAATTACGAGGCGGAGGAGGATGAGGAGGGTGATAACGAAGAAGGCTAGGCGGGCTAGGCCACAACAATGACAACGATGTCAAGATATCCCGACAACCACGACGGTGTTCCCTGTCTGACGGCATCTGGTAGAGGCACCCCTTGACAGCAGGCCCGAGCCCTTAAACGATTGAACAACTAACCAAGAGCCTGCTCTAAAGCCCTGGAACCTCTCCCACAGAAGCCTCGAACCCGGAACCTTAAACCGAAACCAGTAAACCCTCAAGCCCGCACCCCAAACATAGAAAGCGCCTTTACAAAAGCCTTGTAGAACCCCCTATAGAGAGCAGAGCGAACCAGCCTCAAAGAACCGAGACCTCTGAAAGAGCCCGAAACCCAAGCACCCGGGGGCCTCCGGTCGAGGCCAGCTCCGGGATGGTCTCAGTCGCCTCCCTTGAAGCCGGGGGGTTACTTGGTAGTTATAAGTTGGGTTAGGGGGTTCCTTCGAGGGTTCCTTTAAAGGGGTTCTATAGGGTTGAGGGGTAGTTAGGAGTGGGGTTATAAGTCCCCTAATAGGAGTTATGATTACAATTACCCTGCATATAACTCCACTGAAGAATTACCCATGAACCTCCAAGGAAGGGTTTAAGCGGGGTTTCGGGTTTAGGGCTTAGGGATCTAGGACACCGGGAGCAAAGGATCTGCGACGCAGGGCGCTATCTGAAACGTAGGGTGCAGGGCTTGGGGTGGATTAGGGCTCAGGGTTTCAAGGGTGGGGGGTCGACAGCAGCGCTGCTCTTGCCAGTACTGCTCAACATCATGTTTTCAGCTTTACTAAAAAGAAACAGTGGCCGCATCAACGTCTTTGTAGTTTGTGTTGTTCAACACTTGCTGCCCAGGCACGCACCAACTTGCTCCTTGCCGTCCTTGCCCTTGCGCAGAATACCCAGCAAATGTTTGCCAGCCTCTTGGTGATGGCCGGCTGACGTCCTGCCGGGCACGGTCGCACATACATACATGATGCAGGGCTGCCACACCCCCCCTCCCCCCCCCACCCCATGGTATCCCCCCTTGCCTGTCAAGTGGGTAGTTGTCTTGTTTGGCCTTGTTGCTTTGTTTGGCCTTGTTGCTTTCCC
>BGNK01003115.1:35606-45701 GCA_003297005.1 Symbiodinium sp. clade A Y106 | reverse complement strand
GGGGGGTGTGGGAGCCCGGGACCCGAGAGCATACCTACATGCATACATACATACTTACAGACGGAGGGAGGGAGACAGACCGACAGACCGACAGACACTCAAGCGGACAGGCTGGCAAGACAGCCACACACACACAGACCACACACATGTCTTCTTCACCTACACAACATAGGGTTCGCGCTACTGCTCCTATTCTGGCTGCTTTCTGTCTTTCTGCACTTCGAAGCTACACTACGACGTTCACTGGAACGTAAAAGGCCGGGCCACCGCATGTCGCAATTCTGAGGATCCCTGATGCTCAAATACGAAGTTTGAGCCCCAGGATTAAGGTCACCGGTTGACTGTGCAGCTACACAACCCGAGTCCAAAACAAATCCCGGGTAGTACTCGCAGAAAAGGCGCCCATCGTCATCTATCAGCTTGCGCAGCTGGAGGGGTAGCTCCTTGAGCAGAGACCAGCTGGAGAAATTATCTGTTTAGGGTTTAGGTGTCGGGCGGTCATAGCTTTGTTGTCTCTTTGTTCTGTCTTTGCTATAGCATGACTTCTGTTTCCATCACTGCGAACACGTGCTGCCAAAAGCGTCGTATCTACTACCAGCGCTTGCGCTTCTAGTTGCACAAGCACGAGAACGGCATCTGCTACTACTACTACTCCTCCTGCTGCTGCTACTACTGCTACTACTGCTACGACTGCTACTACTACTACTACTACTACTCCTGCTGCTGCTACTACTACTACGACGTGCACTGTGACAAAACTACTCTTCCATTTCTGCGACTATAATTCTACTATCAGGGTTCCTGTAAGGGTAAAATATACTACCCTTACTGCGACTATAAATCCAAGGTGATGGTTCCTTCAAGGATAAACTACTTTACCATTACTACGACGATAATGCTACCATCAGCCGGTTTAGGGTTTAGGGCTTTAGGGTGTAGGGTTCGGAAGAGGTTCAAGGCTTGTAAGGGTCGCTGAAACGGCTACTCGAAGGGGTTGCTATAAAGGAACCCGAAGGCCTTAAAGGATAGAAACCTTACAGGTGCCCTTTAAGGAACCGCTTACAGGAGCGCGTTAAAAGAACCCTACATCGGGGCCTTAATAATTAGACTAGGGTTTTGGCGCCCAGTATACTATAATTATCATAAGGAGCCCCCAAAATAGGTATTGGTAGCTATTAAGGCCCTTATATCATAGAACCCTACTATAGTATCCCTTATAGATCCCCTTTTATATGAAGCCTTTAAGGGAACCCTATTCTAATTATTAAGTCTAAAGGCTTCCTGGCCCAAAAGCCCGCGGTGGGGCCTCAGGCTCTGGTTCGCTTTCCTGGAGGGCCGGGCTCCTGACAGGGAGAGCCGACTGGTTGCTCCAAACTTGGTTAGGGTTTAGGGTCGTGGTTTTTAAGGGATTTTTGAAGTGCAATGGCTCTTGCCCTCCGCATTTTTTTGGGTTTAGGATCTAGGGTTTAGAGTTTAGGGCTTCGGTTTAGTTGCAGGGCCAAGAGCTATGGGTAGCTGCTAGCCTATTATAGCTGCCGGGTAGCTGTGGTGGGGGTTGCACAGGTGGCTTTGGTCTGGGATGGTACAGGGCTTCAGCGCTGCACAGCAGTCTTCGGGAGTTGACTCTGCAGTGCCAGCATTCCCTTTGCTACCAGCGGGTGTAAGAGTCATCACACACTTCTTGCGGCTATGTTGACAGCGATGGTGATGGCGACGGTGACCGTGTTGGTGACGGTGACGGTGGTGATGACATGCTGATTAGTGTGATGCTGATGATGATGATGATGCCGATGCCGATGATGTTGATAAGGATGATGACGATGATGACGATGACGATGACGATAACGATGACGATGACGACGATGATGATGATGACAAAGATTCAAGGATGACGTTCATCAAAGGAAACAGTTCGGGGCTTATGTAAGACTAGCAGCTCCTCGTTCCGGTCATCATCATAACCATCACCATCATCCTCATCATCATCTTCTGCATCACAGTCATGCCTCTCGCGAGCAATGTTCGCATAAGTCATTGTAGGTTCTTGATGCCCGGAATCTTCCTTACTGTGGAAGAGTTTAAGATTGCTGCTGTCCTCTTGCTCTTGGTCCTCGTCTGGGCAATCATTACACGTTGCACTTGCAAGACCATTCTTATTCTACCATGAATGTTCACCCAAGTCTTAGTTAGCTGTGCATCTTCTTTCCCCACTACTGCTCCTATCGCTCTTCAGCTACCCGCTCTTCCCCCTGCTCTCACCGTGCGGTTTCCCAGAGCGAGCCTCTCCCCTGTCCACTCGCTTTCCCAGCCAGCCTACATCGAGAGCTGTTGGAACGGGATGAATGCTGGAAGCAGAAACCAAAGGTAGCAAACGCGATGGGTGCAGAAATCATGGGGAGGGCATTAAAGCTTATGGCAGCAGGGTGGAGATGGAACTGGAGCAGGAGTTATAGCAGAAGCAGCACCAGCACCAGCAGCAGAAGTAGCAGTGGAGCAAGAGCAACCGTAGCGACGTACGTAGCCCTAGCAGTGGCAGTGGCGGTAGCAGCAGTAGAGTCGCAGTAGCAACTAACGCCAGGAGTCTCCCGGCTCTGGTTTCGGGGTTTAAGGGTTCAGGGGTTTGGGGGTTTAAGGGTTTAGGGGTTTAGGGGTTTAGGGGTTTAGGGGCTTAGCGGTTTAGGGGTTAGGGTAGAAATCCAAATGGCCGACTTTTCGCGACACACCCGGCAGTCGACCATGCATCAAACTGCAGGCCATCTCAGGCTCGGGCTTTCTGATAGCTTTTCCCGAACCACCTGGCGCCACATGACAACAGACAGTTGCTGGAAGTCTGAGACTGTGATAGTCTGTAACAGGTCAGCGGCAGGCACACAGTGAATTCCGACGATATTGACACACAGCCCCTTCAACCAAACTTCCTCGAAGTGAGAGTGCCCAGCCGAACCAATCTATGTGGACCTGCATCTGAGTTGGTCTGAGACTTGCAATATACTGTAACATTCTGCAATATACGAGAATACACCATAATATACTACAGTAGTTACACGATAGTATACTATAGTATACTATCGGATACCATAAAATCCTGCGATATATACTATAAGATACTATAAGATACTAAAATCTGCTGGGTGTATTGCTAATTCTATTCTGCAGGGGTATTGGAAGAAATCAAAAAGAGAGTCCTCTAAACCCACAACCTTCAACTTCCTGAACCCTTCCCCCACCTGCTCCCTTCTCTCCAGGAGGGATACTTCTCGTGAGAATCCTGGATGTGGTCCTTGTAGTCGTATCGGTATCCAGATTCACCTCGCCACCCGTCGTAGGACCGCGGCTCCTGCAATGCAGGCGCGTGGTAAAGCCACTCACAGGACGTAACATTCATAGTATACTATAAAAACTACACTATAGTATGATCTACCCTCAGTCTACTACAATATACTATGATATACTCTCACATATGCTGAGGCCAGTATGCACTCGACTCTACACGGGAAGACTCCCATATCCAAGGTTCTGGCATCAAAGCGCACTAGTCGAGGTGTAGGGTTCAGGATTTAGGATTTGTGGTTTAGGGCCTAGGGTTCAGGACTTTGTGTTCAGTGTTTGGGGTTTTCGTTAAGGGTTTAGGGTCTAGCCTGGGTTCTTGTTAAGGAGCTGAAAGTAAGTGACCATAGTAAGGAAACCATATCATTTTGAATAGATCCCTGTTATGGTAACGTAGTTCCAGTTCCTCTATTCTTCACGCCAAGTCGGACAACAAAGAGGATGGAGCCCATAACGGAACCCCTAAAGGAACCCTGAGGGAACCCCTAAAGGAACATTTAGACGAGCCCTTCAAGGAGCCCTTGCAAGGAACCCTTAAAGGAATCCTTCAAGAAGCAACCCCTACAGAACCCTGAAAGGAATTGTCTAGAAACCCTCAAAAAAAACTCTATGGTCCCTTTAAACGAGCCCTATGGTCCCCTTTAAGGGGTCCTTTAAGGGATCTCTAAAAGGACCCCAAAGGGCTCCCACTTTCAGGGGCTTCCGAGGGCCTCCAGGGGATCCAAGGCGTTCCACTTGAAGGGCAGCTTCCTTCGGGACTTCGGGACTTCGGCGTTTAGGGCCTTTAGGGTTCAGGGCTAAGGATTTAGGGTTCAGGGTTTAGGGTTTAGGGTTTAGGGGTTTAGGGTTGGGGTTAAGGGTTTCTTTGGGTTCAGGGCTAAGGGTTTAGGGTTTAGGGTTTAGGGTTTAGGGGTTTAGGGTTAGGGTTAAGGGTTTCTTTGGGTTCAGGGCTAGGGGTTTAGGGTTCAGGGTTTAACGTAGGGCTTAGGATTCGGTAGAAAGCCTTCCGTGAACGGTTACTATAGGGATGACTATGACTTTTGAGGGTGACTATATGGTTCATGTTGCGATAAGCGTTACGGATTTAGGGCTTGGGGTTTAGGGTTTTGGGTTTAATAAACTCAGTAGCCCCAGACCCTAGTTCATAACATGGGGTGGGAATGTTGAGATTTGATAATCATGAACGGAAGTATACCCTGACACCAATATCCCTGCATGGCCTCCATAAAGTTGCACGATAATGTGCCAGAAAACCATGGTCTGACTATCAAGGCCCAGGTATAAACCTGTTTGGATAGGCCGCACAAGCGACAGCATGGATCACTCACAGCATCGCTGTCGGATCTCTACCGTTCTTGCTATTACGAATACCTAGAACCCCCACCAGTCCTTCATCACCTCCTGAAATCAACATGTCAATGTACTAGTGGGTAAGGAATTCGTGAGTGCGGCCGGTGTTGTACTCGATGACTGCACAGAGCAAGCTTTGCGACAGAAGCCCCAGACTCTAAACCCCCCAACCCTAAACTCAACCTTGGAAAAGATCCCAGAGAACCCAATACCCCTTAATTAAGGAATATACCTTAAATTATAGAGGCCTTACTATTATGATTTAAGGTATATTCCTTAATTAAGGGGTATTGGGATCTCTGGGATTGTCACCATATACCTTCACCAGGAGCAGAGCTCCAGTCCCGTAGCCTTCTACACCGGGAACGCATCGCCCACCTGTACAAAATGGCTAAGATCGACATTACACGGTAGGATCCTTGGTATAAGGACCGTTACACAAGGCATGCCTGGCCCTAAGAAAACCCACGTGACTGATCACAACCCTAATCCTCAACAGACCGAAGCC
The DNA here is from genome assembly GCA_003297005.1 of Symbiodinium sp. clade A Y106. NCBI lineage: Eukaryota > Dinophyceae > Suessiales > Symbiodiniaceae > Symbiodinium > Symbiodinium sp. clade A. The sequence goes on along the minus strand of BGNK01003115.1, from coordinate 40,516 downwards.
TGCACGCCCTGACCCCTTGCGAAACACTGTTAACCGTTTGTCGAGCTGACAAAACTGTGCAAAAGGAAGGTATACATAGAATTGCCCCCACCCGGCAACATGCCTAGAAACCATATCATTTCCGACAGTTACTACAAGCCCCGAAAGTTTAAAAACCATCCTCGTCAAAGCCCAGCTCTAAACCGGGGCCGCTACGAAGAGTCCCGCGGATACCAGGTGATGCGGCCCTGGCTTCGATGTCTTTGGGCCCGAAATTACGGCTTCTGGGTGAATTTTACGAATTTTACGTTTTAGGGTTTAGAGTTTAGAGTTTAGGGGGTTTAAGGGTTAGGGTTTAGGATGGGTGTAGGTTTCGAGTTTACAGATTAGGAACGTTTCGGGCTCACCGAGTGTTGAGCTCCAAAGGGGTTTCCTGGGATTCTCTCAGCGCAGCGAAGAGCACGCGAGCGAGCGAGAGAGAGAGGGACAGAGAGACAGAGACGCAGAGACACAGCGAGAGAGAGAGAGAGAGAGCGAAAGAGAGAGACAGAGAGAGAGAGAGAGGTAGAGAGAGTGCGAGAGCTGAAACAGGGAGAGAGAGAGAGAGAGGGAGAGTCAGAGAGAGACAGAGTGACAGAGAGATGGAGAGACAGAGAGATAGAGAGACAGAGAGAGAGAGAGAGAGTGTGAGAGAGAGACAGAGAGATAGAGAGAGGTGAGAGAGGGAGGCAGAGAGAGGGAGAGAGGGAGAGAGAGAGAGGAAGAGAGAGAGGGGGAGAGACGGAGAGAGCTGGGAGAGAGAGAGAGAGAGCGAGAGACAGAGAGGGAGAGAGAGAGGTTTAGGTCTGCGGCTCGTGGCGTGAGTTTCGTGTTCAGATCCTTGGGTCGTTTAGGGTTTAGGGCGGATGTCGGGGTTGGGGTTTCGAGCATCTGTAGAAAGGTGCTGCTAGACACTTGCGGATGTTATGACCATCTGGGTAGCATCATTGTAGAGTTCAGTCTAATCTCATGGATCAGGATTTAGTCTAACCTGCTTACTAAGAACTGATCATGACATGCACATTACTTTGGAACACATCTTGCACGATTATCTTCTCGACGTTTATCGGCAGCTTCTGAAAAGCTGGAAGCCCGGAAGAGCTTGTAACGACACTGCAAGTGGGTTTAGGGTTTACGATTTAGGGATATCATGGACTACTATAACGTACATTTCGCCGGCTCCTGTGTGGCGTGAACGGCTGAAGGGTCAGAACCACCGTCAGAGCTTAAAAAGGGACGCTGTTCAGTCAAAGGAGCAACGAGTCCTAGCAAGCAGAAGCGGCCCGCAGGATAGCTTTCAAAAAGAAGACCAAACTCTGGAAGCCCGCTTCCAGCGACTGAGGCTGGCGCGGGGTTTCCTTCAAACTTGGCGACATGGAAGAAGTAACCTTGTGGTCGAGGGTTCAGGGGCGGGGCCTGGGCCGAAATTAGAAGACGAGTCATCATAATCATACTCATAATCACGACAACAATAGGAGCTATGGGAATCATCACCTGAAGTTATGTCAATAAACAAACATAATCACTGTGCTAACATGCAGTAATAGGAGTTCGAATGCTAACAATAATTAATGACAATGATCAGCTCCAATCCAGACCATCCCCGACCGTCGAGGAAAGCCCCTCTGCCTAAGGAATGTCTCATGCTCGCCAGATGGCTTCCGCTCCCCCACCACACGAGGCCGCTCCCTGCAGGGAAGAAAAGTTGAACGCTGGATCAAAACCCGCGGAAAATCCGCCGGTTTAGGGTTTAAGGTTTAGGGTTTAGGGACATGGACGGGCGTAAGGAACTTGAACTTGGCTTCGGATTTCGGGTCGAATGCTTTGGGGCTCGAGGGGCTAACGGTTAGGGCTTGGGCTGATGTGGCGCGGGAAGATCTTCCGGTGATGCTTGTGTTCCTGGATGATCGGCTTGGCTTCTACATGTGCTTGTACCTGTGGGTCTACGTCTGTCGGTGCTTGAATATTCTTCCGTGTATATAATGCCCATGTTGATGGGGGCGCAGGGATGATGATGAAACCCAGCATTGCTTAGTGCATCGTCATTAGGCTTTGTAAGCAATTCTTTACTAGGTGTCGCGAATCACGACTGGTGTCAGTACGTCCAGAAGACTGCTGTCGTAACAGCTTTGCTGGTGCCTTTCTGCAGACACTTTCTTGTCTTCACACATGACCACGAAGCTATGCACAATTCGAGAGGCGGGTCAGGCGAGAATATATGGGAAAGAAGAGCCAAGCTTAGCATCAATGACAAAAAACGAGTGCCAAGAACATAACGAAACCTAGCAGTACTCAGGGGCTATGCTTCGATGTCGAATGTGGCCGAGATCCGCCTTTGATGCGCAGTCTGAAAACAGAACGAGTAGCCACTGTTGTGTTCTCTCCTGGGGGTAGAAACCTATCAAAGAGGTCAGCGCTCAGCTGGGGCAAACTCCCCTGCAATTCTAGAGAACGCATGCACGGCATGAAGCAAGTGTTACAGAGCATGATGTTCACAAGCAATTCTATATCGTTGTGGCCATTCACTTGCACAGCCTCTCGAAGAAGTGGTTATGTGGTTGGGCGGAGTGCCTATTTGATGGAGGGCACAGTTGTGCGCGACACGAAACGGCCGATAGTGCCTTTGACTGGGTTCTTGCTGAAGGATTTAATTTAAGTTACCATAACAAGGATAAGGAGACCATACTATTTACGATAGATCCCTATTATGGCAACTTAAATTCAATCCCTTAACAAGAACCATATATTTGAGGTTTAGGGTCCCCTTCTGGGAAGACTGCTGTGGGACTTCGAAAAACAAGAACCCCAAACCCTAAACCCTATAGATCCCTTATAGATACCTTAAAGGAGCCCTAAATTATGGTAACTTAAACAAGAGCCCAGTTGAAAACTTTTGGGGCCCATTATACTATCTTTATACGAAGGAACCCCCAGAACAGTATTGGTAACTAGTTAGGCCCCTATAGTAATTTATAGATCCCTTAATTATAGTAACCCTTATAGACCCCTTTAAAGGAACCCTAAAAAACCTATAGTAACCCTTATAGACCCCTTTAAAGGAACCCTGAAAACCCTATAGTAACCCTGATCGACCCCTTTAAAGGAACCCTGAAAACCCTATAGTAACCCTGATCGACCCCTTTAAAGGAACCCTGAAAACCCTATAGTAACCCTGATCGACCCCTTTAAAGGAACCCTGAAAACCCCATAGTAACCCTGATCGACCCCTTTAAAGGAACCCTAAAAACCCTATAGTAACCCTGATCGACCCCTTTAAAGGAACCCTAAAAACCCCATAGTAACCCTGATCGACCCCTTTAAAGGAACCCTGAAAACCCCTATAGTAACCCTGATCGACCCCTTTAAAGGAACCCTGAAAACCCTATAGTTGATCGACCCCTTTAAAGGAACCCTGAAACCCCTATAGTAACCCCTTTAAAGGAACCCTGAAAACCCTATAGTAACCCTGATCGACCCCTTTAAAGGAACCCTGAAAACCCCTATAGTAACCCCTTTAAAGGAACCCTGAAAACCCTATAGTAACCCTGNGTAACCCTGATCGACCCCTTTAAAGGAACCCTGAAAACCCCTATAGTAACCCCTTTAAAGGAACCCTGAAAACCCTATAGTAACCCTGATCGACCCCTTTAAAGGAACCCTGAAAACCCCTATAGTAACCCTGATCGACCCCTTTAAAGGAACCCTGAAAACCCTATAGTAACCCTGATCGACCCCTTTAAAGGAACCCTGAAAACCCCTATAGTAACCCCTTTAAAGGAACCCTGAAAACCCTATAGTAACCCTGNGTAACCCTGATCGACCCCTTTAAAGGAACCCTGAAAACCCCTATAGTAACCCCTTTAAAGGAACCCTGAAAACCCTATAGTAACCCTGATCGACCCCTTTAAAGGAACCCTGAAAACCCTATAGTAACCCTTATAGACCCCTTTAAAGGAACCCTGAAAACCCTATAGTAACCCTGATCGACCCCTTTAAAGGAACCCTGAAAACTCCTATAGTAACCCCTTTAAAGGAACCCTGAAAACCCTATAGTAGTGCCTCGAAACCTCCTCCAGGTCCCCTGCTGCGAAGCACAGCCCGAAGTTGCAGAGCTTCCGATTTCGGCTTCTCTCCCCGACGGTTTAGGGGTTAGGGGTTTAGGGGTTTTGGGGTTTAGGGGTATTGGGGTTTTGGGGTTTAGGGGTTTTGGGGTTTTGGGGTTTTGGGGTTTGGGGTTTTGGGGTTTTGGGGTTTAGGGGTTTAAGGTTTAGGGGTTTGGGGTTTTGCGGTTTAGGGGTTTAGGGTTTAGGGTTTAGGGGTTTAGGGGTTTAGAGTTTTGGGGTTTAGGGGTTTAGGGTGTAGGGTGTAGGGAAGACTAATGACTAGCTGTATGCTTAGAGCTTTAAGCCTTTGAGAGCCACTCTCTACTCCGCTTCGCCGGCCTTCCTCCAGCCAAATGGTGAACTCTTTGCAGTGGCCAACACCAGCATTCGCTGTCCGGTAAACCGCCCAGCTTGTCTTGCTGAGCGGCTCGAGTTCCTAGGTCTCGGCGTCTTTCGGTGCTGTATCATTCGTAAACAGAACATCTTCATGGCCGTGTAGGAGCTTGAGGTGGATTGAGGGGCATGAGATGGCGGGGAATGAGGACGAGAATGAGGGCGATGATGATGTTGGTACTGACGATGTCGATCTTGATGTTGTTGATGATGGTGATGATGATACGACGACGATGATGAGGAAGATGATGATAATGACGATCATCATCATCATCATGGTGACGGTGATGGTGCTGGTGCTGGTGCTGGTGCCGGTGCGGGTGCGGGTGCGGGCGTGGGGGCGGGTGCTGGTGCTGGTGCTGGTGCTGGTGCTGGTGCTGGTGCTGGGGCGGTGGC
>BGNK01003115.1:0-35216 GCA_003297005.1 Symbiodinium sp. clade A Y106 | reverse complement strand
TGGTGGTGCTAATGGTGGTGATGGTGCTGATGGTGGTGATGGTGGTGATGGTGGTGATGGTGGTGATGGTGGTGATGGTGGTGATGGCGGCGATGGTGATGATGATCGCGATGATGATGATGATCGCGATGATGATGATGATGATGACGGCGATGATGGCGATGATGGCGATGCTGGTGATGGTGGTGATGGTGGTGATTGTGGTGATGGTGTAGCTGTCGTTGATGATGATGATGATACTTGATTGGAACGGCGATTATCGTAGAGTAGGAGGGAAAGGCCTCTGCATGATGCCGCTGATGATTGGTTGAACTCACTTCAGACACGAGGCATAGATCTCGTCTTTGCTTCCTGTGGCACAGCTGAAAGCAGACTGTCGCTTGTGGCGTATGAAAGCAGACTGTCGCTTGTGGCGTACTCAAGGGTTGTCCGAAAATATGGGTTGGGCGGAAGAGCCTAGGGCCTAGGACTGTGTTACCACTCCGTCTTGTCATGGTCCAGTGGAGTGGTTGGCACAGACTTAGACAACTGTCTACAAATCATCTCGTACAAGCCATGTGGATTTACACCGCACTGCATGATGACAGCGACGCTTCTCTCGCAAAGCCGTCGCGAGCCCCCTGGAAAGGAGACACTGCCCGGCGAAACCGACGTATCAGAAAATCACATCAGCGCCTTTCCATCGGCACTTCATCCGCTCTTGAAGCAGGGAGTGCAGCCGCATGGCGTGCGGCGGCATCGGCAGCGCTTCCGAGGGCTTGATCCCTTCAGCAATCTTTACCTACCATTTTGGAGAACAGCAACGAAGGAACTTAAATGGCTATGGAGCTTATATATAGGCTGTTAACGGCAGCTGCATGGAATCGTCAGCAGTGGTGCAGATTGGTACAACAATTCCGTCGGAAGTTTCAGTCCCTGCATGGTGCAGCAATGTTCTAATGCTTGAATCGGAACTGCCCAGAGCCAGTATACAGTTTCGGGTTTAGGGCGTAGGGTTCTGTAGGGGTTTGTTTAGGGCTTGGGGTTTAGGGTTATAACACAGTTGCAGGCACTTGGCAAGAAAACGATCGAAGGCCACCGTCACAATAGAAGCAGTGAGTCTAAGCTGGAATCTCAAACATAAGCCACGGTTTAGGGTTTCGGGTTTAGGGTTTAGGGGATGTTGTGGAGAAAGTGCGACAAAGATAGGCTCAAGACTGGCAATCAAAGCGAAACACAACACAAAGACTTTGAGATAACCTCTAGGACAACAAAAGTAGAGTCATTATAGTAATGAACCAATATATACATTTTGTGAATTATAATGTATATATACATATATACACCGTATATACTCTACATATATATATATATATATATGTATACTTATTAAAAGATCAAGCAATGTCAGGAAGAAGTTGGCAGAAGCAGCGGCGAAAATAGGTCGAGCCCTCAGAAGCCTGGCTCGAAAGGCCTTAGGACATCCTACGACTTAGAGTTCGGACTTCGGGTTCGGAGTTTGGGCTTCAGGGTTCAGGTGGGTCCAGAGTTTAGGGGAGGGGGTTTAGAGATGTTACGAAGCATCGACTTTGGACATGCTTGGTGACGCCGCATCTTGGGGGTTAGGGGTGCAAAGCTTCATGAAAACCATGCCCGGTGCCACGAAGCATCGACTTTGGACATGCTTGGTGATGTCGCATTTTGGTCGAGACCTGTGCAGAACACGACAGCGTATCTGCAAGGGTTTATCTGTGGCTCAACCTCTCTTGATCAGCACGCATTGGAACTGTCCACATTCCCTGCCCCCCGAGCACCTGTCGTTACATTTGCAGTCCTGTTGTCCTCCGCCGGCACGGGCACTACCTCGGAGACGGTCTGTCTCAGCCTACGAAGCACAGTGCCTCGAGTGCACAGTCGACACGAAAATATTGACATGGGCACCCGCGCAGACGGACGAGGGGGGAAGCCGGGTCTGGCTGGGCGGATGCAAGGCCAGACTGGTTTTCCGATCGCAGATTTGGGAGTTCCCGAAAATCGGGGACCCTAATATAGTACCCTAAGTAGTAGGATCCTAATTACAAGGACCCCCAAAATAAGGTACCCCTAATTTTCGGAAACTCCCATTTAAGAACTGGATCTTGAGCTTCGAGGCTTGGCAGTCTACTGTACGGTTCTGGCGAGCAGCCGCCTTCTTGAAAGGTGGCATCGGCATGGCGCAGCTGGACCAGGACTCTATGCTTATGGTGCCTGAAACTCCCTGCAAAAGTGGGTACTACCCGTCTAGTTCCCATGTCACGCAAGCTGCTCCAATGTTCGAGCCGGGCCGAAGACGACGAGGACTCACGAGACTTGCACTGCAACTTGCGTCTACTCGTATCACCAGAAAGGATCCTAGGAACATGGCTGCCGCAGAAAAGGGCTCAGCCCACTCGGAAAACATGAAAAGGACGAGGACACCAGGGATGGCCCGGCACGGCCGGAGGAAGTCCTGCAGCCCTTTGTAGGCCAGGAAGCTGTACCTGCATCAACACCGTCAATGATCTTAACCTGTGGCCGATAAACCTACCTCTTTAAGGTTCCTGATTAGGGTTTCTCTATATAGTTCCTTCAAAAGGTAGGTTTGGGGGCCACAGGAAGGGCCCCACATGTTACATGTTGAGGGCCGTGGGGCTTTTGGCCACCACGAACACTACGTTACATCGATCTTCGTCAGTGGAATTGATTGGCACCAGCTTGAGAATGTCCAAAGTAAAGCATCGGCGCACGGATTCTCCTTCTCGATAAGGCCATCAAAGAAAATGGGAAGCAAGTAGATGTAGTCCAGCCTTTCTGGCTCCACCTGAAACCACCCACGGCCATACACTGTATGTGTACATGTTTAAATATGAACGATAAAATACTGTATATACTGTGTATCTATATACACTATATATATATATATACTATGTATAATATGCATACATATATACTACATTCAATATACAGTCGGCATATGCTATAAATGCTATACCTACTGTGTGTATATATACATATATCCATGTTTATATACACTACCATACCTACTGGATTTACTGTATATACTGTCTATACTGCATATACCGTACATGTATACACATGTACCTATATATATATAGATAGATAGATACACACTCTACGTATAGTATATGCATATATGCACTATATATATATATACATACACTTTATGAACTAGAAAACATAACCGTACTGTATAATTATATACACACTATCTATACTATATACGCTATATATACTGTATATACTAATATACTGTATATACTATACATACTACATGTATTGTATATACTATAATAAATTAAACATACAATATCTATACATATGTATGTACAAAACAAAATGTATAGGTAAACAGTGTATGTACTCGATATACTCTTTCTACTATACACACTATATATGTACTTAAATATAGATATATATACTGAAAATACTGTATATATACATGTACTATATCTATTTTAATTATATGTTTTATAAACTATATACATATCTATATTATTTACTCTATTTACCATGCTTACTAGAAAAACTACGTACTTCCCGGCCGGTGCCTTCCAGTCGATGGTTGGAGACGTGCCGTGGCGCACCGCAATCGGAAGGTCGCTGCGCTCGTAGAAGCGCCGGAACCTCCGTTCCAATTCCAACACACGGACGCCTCATAGTGTGTATATGTATATATTTATTTATTTATGCATATGGCATATGCGGCATATTTGGTAGGTATATATGGTATATATAGTCTATATGGTACACGTGGTATGTGTGGTATATGTGTTAACGGTGTACATGGTATATAACATGGTATACATGATATATACGGTATATATCTTGTGTGTATTTATAGAGTACGTTTCAATATAGCCTCTACATACAGACGTGAAAACCGACAGAAATACATGCACAGGCAAGCGTGTCCACACGTGTCACACGTGCATTTCTAGCCCTGTGCACACATGTTTGCTTGAATACCTGAAGACAAACCCATCTGCACCTGCATGTACGAGTGCCCCCATTCTGGCACTTGTATATCACAGCAAGCATCGTAACATCCAACTGGTTCAACAAACATGAAAAACACGCAAAACTGTATAAGTGAATAAAATATACAACCCAGACTGTCGTACGCAGCGACGACATGACATGTTGGCTGGTTAAACAAAGACAAACATGATGCCTGATTTATCCATCACGCTACCAAGAGGGTTTGGGCAAGTTGATGTTTACTACAAGCACAGGTGTGAATATTCATAAAAAAAACCGGCTGGAAGGTCTATACTTCTCAAAATGAATACAGGCAGGACTTAGCAAGTAATACATGTGCTTTTACACAAGGTTACTGAACAGTATACAGATTACTCTGAATGAATCGCAAGAGTAGCTTACCCAGCAAAAACTTACTTAAGACATGCTAAGAAAAGGTTACTAAAGTATAGTAACATGAACAATGCTAACGGTTTAACGGTAACAGTAACGTTGCTGAGAGTAACAGAAAAGCTACACTTGATGCTTTGAGTTTGACACAGTAGAACAGATTGGCAGCTTAGACATGACTGAGCATGGAAATGGAGATTGTATACATGTATACATAAGGCCATAAGGCAATGACGACGATACTTCCAATAGTAACAACACCCACAGGTACTACGGCAGATGCCGAGTTGCTAGGAATTTGAAAAAACTGCTGCTATTTGCTTTAATATGGCAGGATATGCATGAATGATTGTGTGGTGGTGCGAAGACCAACAAGTTTTGGAATGTATAAAGACACCATCTGACAATGCAGCTTATTCCGTATATGACTCTATAAAGCAATGAACGATGAATACAATAATCGATGTAACAGGCTGCAAGACATACCAACAACATCACTGAAACAGATGTCAATTTCTACATGTTGCAGAAAGTTGCTTATATATATATATAGATAGTATGTGTGTACATATATATACATATATGTATATGTATATAAAGGTAGACTATATATATATGTATGTATGTATGTATGTACGTATGCACGTAGATATGTGAGTATGTATGCATGTACGCATGTCGGCATGTATGTATGTATGTATGTATGTATGTGTGTATGCATGTACGTATGTTCTTGGGAATGTATGCATGCATGCATGTATGTATGTATGTGCGTATGTACACAGAGCGATGTGCGTAATACGCACACGCACACACGGAGACATGCACGCAAGCGCCCACATGTGTGTGTGTGTGTATGCGTGTGCACATTTTGCAGTTCTGGTGTATACACACATATACATACATAATCTCATATATATATATATATATATACACACATACACACGATTAACTTAATTATGCGTTCCTGGCCTGTGCATGTGCAGCAATCTGATCGTACATGCGGAAGCACCCACATGTAGAGATACGGGAAGGGAGTTGAAACCAAGAAAGCAGTGAACGGAGAGAGCGGAGAGACAGAGAGGCACGGCCAAGCCGTGCGACGATTTAGGGTCGAGCGTGCAACCCTACTCCCCGAAACCCCAAGCCAAAGCTCAAACCAGGGTCCCGGCTGCGTTGCCGGATGATGTGCTGCCTGCACGCTTCTGCTTGGGAAGCATTGGATCATGCTACATCCTTTCTATGGGTGCATGCTGGCGGAAACTGTGTAGGGTCCAGGACGATCCTGATTGGCCGCAAGACCGCAGCAGTTAATCAAGTGAGATGTCGGGTATTGGAGTTAGGGCTACAGTCCCAAAAGCAAAACAACCCTAAGCCCCTAACCCCTAAGCCGACAGAGCTCTCACGCAACCTCGAAGGTCTTGCTCTTGTCCATAAGGTTCTTGGGAAGGTTTTTCTTGAAGACGCCTCTGCGGATCAAAGCTCCGAGATGCAAGAGGTACAACCGAGAACCTTTATCGCGATATACATGTATATATGTCTCTATATACCTATCTGTATGTGAATATATATATAATATAAAGATAGATGCATACATACGTATATATAACAAACAACTACTCTGTAGAAGATCCCAGCAAGGAACCTCAGATTCGGCGTTGCTACGGCCACTTCTATCTCATAGCAGCGATACTCGTCGAGAATTACCCAGAGAGCCCAATCGGTTTAGGGTTTAGGTGTAGGGTTTAGGGTTTAGAGGTCTTACACGAGGACTATACTACACCTTACACCATGCTAAGACCCTCGTAGATTGCAATATTCCTGTATTCACACCCCTGCCAAACCGTATAACACCAAAATAAAACCCTCTAAAAGCCCTATAAATCTATAAACCCCGAAAAACCCTGTAAAAACCCTATAAAGCCCCACGACACCCCCATAGATTCCTTCATTAATCCTATTATAGTGACTTAATTTTTGTTAACAGCAACCCAGATTCTCTGACTTTAGGTTCCGGGTTCGGGATCTGCATAGGGGTTTGTGCAGCAGCTAGGATATAGGCAACCCTTAAATCCTAGGATGTAGGGAAGCCTCGTATCCTCCATCAGGAACAATCGGCGCCCTTGTCCCGACACCGACTTCACTCATAGGGATTTTCGAGAGCTTTCGTAGATGATGTGGGGTTTGCATTATGGCTGTTGGTGGGGGTATACATGGCTATAGGAATAGCGGTTAGTCTATGTTTTGGGTTTACTACAACGGAGAGCTTAGAAGTACCCAGCCCTTTCGTCATTTCTTCCATCTGTTGTAAAGCATTCCTTTGACCCCAACCCTCTCGTCGGAAAGAGGTGCCTGACTTTTTCGGGCCATCGCCCCAGCAACCGGTGGAGACCTACCGAAAAAGTGTTCGGAAGCTTTGGCGATCACGTTTTGCGGATTTCTTGCTAAGAAACTGCAATTAAGTTACCATGATATTGCATCTATAGTCTATAGTAACAATACTAAGTTTCCATGATATTGCATCTATGGTCTATACTAACAATGCAATTTCCTCTCTTCGTCTTGCGAACGCTGAGACTAGGACTCAGCCGTCGGGCTTTTTCTGCGAAGGAAGCTTGGGTAACCGTAAGGTTGCCCCACGGACCCTTCTGTACCGTAACCTACCCAAACCTACAAAAAAGTAGGGTCCCTATAAATTCCATATTAGGGTTCATAATAGGAACCTAGTAGGTTAAGGTAGTATAGGGGCATCAATAATTAGAATATGGTTTCGGGGTCTACTCTACTATAATCAGGTGGGGAGGATTACGGGGACCCTATTCTACACCCCTTTATAGTGAACCCTAGAAAGTTGGAACATTGACTTTGCATGTTTCTTGCTGGGATTCCCTATACTTTACTTTACGGGCACGAGGATAATGATGTTCCAACTTTCTGGCTTCTACTGTAAGGAGCCCTTAAAAGGAAACCTTGAAGGAGCCCTTCAGGGGACCGTCACCCGCAAGGAGCCGTTCGAGCCCCCGCGACAGGATGTTTATAATGGGGCCTCGCCTGACGGGAGCTTACGGTCCGGGGGTTTAGGGTTTAGGGTTTGGGGTTTAGGGTTTAGGGTTCAGGGTTTAGGACTTAGGGTTTATGGTTTAGGGTATAGGACTTAGGGTTTAGGGTTTAGGGTTTCATAAAGCCAATACTAAGACGGAGTCTTTGTACTGAAATTAGTGCTGCTTGTGGGTGGTGTCTGTTAAAGCTCGTTTCGCGCGGGATGAAGGTAAACCAACACGACTGAAGAATCAGTACTAGTATCCCCTTCTGAGATGGTCCCTGTACAGTTCGACTCAAGCAGACCCCAAACACCTGATGTACTTACGTCCCTTTAATATTTGAAGGGCTCCTTCCTCTAAGGGTCCCTCTGATTGTACCATAGTCCCGCGGCGCACCGTCCGGCCAGAAAGCTTGCCATCTGCCTCGGGGCATCATCAGGGACTCGAGTCAGACATCCAGAGAGCCCAACACCCCTGAACTAAGGAAAACATGAAGGAATATCCCTAACTTAAGTTAGAAGGGCTTAATGTTATGATTAAAGGTACGTATGCTTTTTCATGAAATCAGAAGACTGAGCCCCTTGTAACTCGAGGTACATTCCTTCTTAAGGGCATTGGGCTCTCTGGAAACCTCTCGGAGAGCGGAAACCCTGGCAACCAGAAGAAGCTTACCTTCACCAGGCCTGACATGTACTAGGGGGGCCTTAATAATTAGAATAGGGTTTCGGGGTATAGTATGCTACAATTATAAGGAACCCCTAGACTAGTACTGGTAATTATTCCGGCCCCTATATTAGGAACCTGGTGAAAAAAGCCCATGGCACCTAGTTGATTAATGCTCATAAGACTTGTCAAGAATGGGAGCCAAGGGCCCCTGAACCCTGTGAAACTCTGTAAAACCCCCCCAAAAAATTTCCTCAAGACTGTATATAAACTCCTGTAAAAACCGTATAAAAAACTCCATAAGGCCCCCATAAAGCTCGACAAAGGCCCCCTGCAAGGAAGCTTAGGGCCGAACCGATCCGCTGAGGGTCATCAAGGCTCCGGTGGACATGAGAGCCTTCCAGGATTTTCAGCTTTTGGGGTTGGGGCTTATGGGATTTAGGGTTTAGGGCTTATGGGATTTAGGGTTTAGAGCTTATGGGATTTAGGGTTTAGGGCTTATGGGATTTATGGTTTAGAGCTTCTGGGATTTAGGGTTTAGAGCTTCTGGGATTTAGGTTTTGGGGCTAACTAATGGGATTTATGGTTTAGGGCTTATGGGATTTATGGTTTAGGGCATATGGGATTTAGGGTTTAGGGACCACAAGAGCAACAAGACTCCGACTGTCCTGGCTCTGTTGGGAAAAAGCGCCACCTCAGTCTTGCAATGCTTTTAAATTTACGTCATGGCGAGACGAAACCGAGTTAAGGGTTTAGGTTTAACTTTGCGGTCAAGGTCGTCGTTCCACTCTTGGTCATGCTTGCTTGAGTAGCTTGGGTGCCGGCCCGTCTTTCCCATTGTTGGCCTCGCGGTTCGGACGTTAATGGGAAACGAGTGGACCCAGGGCAGCTCTCACTAGGATGGAGGTCTTGCGTGAAAGGTGCCAGGAAATTCCAAGGCCTGGAACAGGGACACTCACAACCTAACGGCGAGTGCGAAACATGACCTGCAAGTCCAGAAAGTTGAGGCAGCATTTTCGACCCTTCAACCAGAACCCTGGCCGCAGCCTGTGCAGAGTGGGCGTCGACTGGGACTTCACGATCGCCGTGGACCTTGCAATCGCTGCCGACTTGGACGACGACCATCAGGAAACTGCGATGACCCATGACACACTCATGATTATGGTGGCCGTTACTTTCACTAGTTTTCGATGGCGCTTGCCGCCCTTTGCAACTCAGCTATGGGTGAACCTATTCCTACTACTCCTGCCCGCAGAACAGAAAAGAAGCAAGTAAAATCGTTATCAACGAAAACAGTAACAGCACTAAGAGTCATGGAAATACTCGTAGCAACAATGATAGCAGCGGTACCACTAGCAGCAGCAGCGGCGGCGGCAGCAGCATCAGCAGCAGTAGTAGTACCAGTAGTTCATTCTTGTATAGTAGTAGTTGCAGGAGTAGGAGGAAGAGCAGGAGCAGGAGTAGGGGTCGTGGTGGTGGCGGTGGTGATAGTAGTAGTAGTAGTAGTAGTAGTAGCAGTAGTAGTAGTAGTAGTAGTAGTAGCAGTAGTAGTAGTAGTAGCAGCAGCAGCAACAACTGCCATCGTCGTCAACACAGATGTACAAGTTCTTGTAAGAGGCACTTCCAACGCTATGTTCAACTCCTCCGCCAGCTCCATGTCTGACTACAGGGCCGTAACACGGATAGGTAGAACATCACCAACTATATACCGATATCAAATCCGAACCATTGAGCCGCACACGATTGCCACTTTATAACCCCGGGCACTGCCGCTGCCAAGGCTTGGACAAGGCTTGGTAGCCCAGGGGCGCCTGGGCAACCCGACAAGTACAGAGCTAACAGACTCAACATGAGCGACAATCCACATAGGGACCTTAACAATGACCTACACTGTTTTGGGGGGTTCCTTATGATAACCACAGTATATAACCATGGCCGTACAGTTCCCTTTGTTCATGTGTTGCAGACTCCGTAGCGCCGTGGGCACCACATCTCACGTAGTTTCTCGAAATTTCACCAGGAGCCAGGGCGGAGTATCGTGTGGTGCGTTCCATGCAGCACGCATGCGAACATAAGCCTAGAAAAATGCTAGACTGGTACATGTTCAAGTCGATATGCTCAGCTCGCAGATGTACTACATCAGAAGCACGAACTGTTACCAACAGTGCATTATCTGTTGCCTCGGTAAATGAACACCGACCTACCGACAGGCGTACACGCGATATTTCGACATACAAAATCATACAAACACGTATGCATGCACGCAGCATGCACACACTTAACTTACACAGATGCCTAAATGCTCAGACACGTGGATACCTCCATGAATACATGCATGGATGCCTGCCTGCCTACCTAGCTACCTACCTGCCTGCCAACCTATACCTACTTACATGCATACATACACAAGTGAACAGGGCGGTGTACATCTTTACAAAGAGAGCAGAGAGAGAGAGAGAGAGAGAGCACAGAGAGAGAGAGAGTGAGTGAGAGTAAGAGCTGCGCAAACAGTCGCATCAACTCTTTGGGATGCGGGCCGATTTCGGCCCCACCGGTTGCATCGCCATGGCTCTGTCGGAAGTCGGTCTGGTCTATGGGAAAACTCCGCCAAAGGTATCGACGGGCCGGTCGCTGGGCCTCTTGAAGTAGGAATGAACATAATCATGATCAGAACATGGATGGCCATGTCTGCTCCCATAGCTTCATGATGCTTCATGATGCCTTCATATAGCAACCTTGTATTCAGACAGCTGATTGAGCCGAATGGGGGGTTTCGGGACCGATTTCGCATGAGAGCTCCTGCACTTGGACTGCCCTTCTGCACAGACATGTGAACGCATGTCATCCCAACCCCAAAGTCCTCAAAGCTTAAACGCCCCACGCCCACAGCCTCAACGTCCCGAAACCCTCAACCCTCAACCCAACCCTAAACCCTCGTCAGAGCTTCGCCGTTTTTGGACCGACTTCCTGCGGCCACTTTGGCCTCACTCCAGCCGGTCCACCTCGCAGCTACGATGAGTGTTCCCATCTAGCTGCCTCTGAGGGCTACTACTAGGGTTGCGATTAGGACTAACGCGAGGGTTGCTAGACGCGTTGCTTGCAGCGTTATGATAAGGGTTGCTACAAGGGATCCCTGAAGCATTCACATCTCGCGCGTGGCTGGAAAATACAAGGTCGAGGGACTCGGCGTTCAGGATCGAAGGCCAGGATTAAAAGGTTTTCGATCGAAGGGTCTGTGGTTTAGGTTTGTGTTTGTAGGGGCCTCTTTTCCATCCGCCACATGGAAATCCCACATAGGGAAAGCAGCTCTTAGAACTACTTGCACCCCTCTCGGAAGTTGGTTTAGGGTGTAGGGTTTGGGCTTGAGGTTTGGGGTGTGGAGGTTTTGCTCCAGGCGGGCTTTCAGGTCCAACGTTTCGAGAGGTTGGGGTCGGAGTGCTCTGGAACTGGGGCGTGACACTGCAAGCGTCTCACTGCCATTGCACAAAGCACCCAAGGCTCATGACCTGCCAACTGCTACGCTCCATGGTCGGCTATAACTCCCTAAAACTCAAAACGTCTTTCGACGAATGCCCTTTGGCCTCGCCCTTGTCATCGTAGATGATCGACACAGCCTCGGGTTGGGGTTGGGTCAAGTGGCTGGGTCTGGTTTCTGTGCTCTCGGCCCAACCTGCGTCGTCTAAGATGGGTAGCTGCTATTGCTGTTACTGCTATGGCTGGTACTAGTACTCTTCCGATGGAACCGATTATTACTTCTACACTGCTCCGGCGACGACTACTACGAGTGCGACGAGCTGCTGCTTCTCCTGCAACGACTACTACGGCGACGAAGATGGTGACAATGGGCACCACCAGGGGATGATAAAGTTCGGACTCCCCAAACATCACTACGGTTGATGATATATAAATCCTGCATGACCCATAATAAGGAATATACCATAATTCCCATAGTCTAGGGTCCTTTAGGTGATGCAGGATCTACATCATCACTATGGACTCGCGAGAGATAAGGACCAAGAGGATCCGAGTCCCAGGCTCTGCCTTCATCAAGCGACTTGCGACCGGCCTGCACATCCAGTCAAACATGACGTAGGGGCCTCAATCATTAGAATAGGGTCTTGGGGCCCATTATACAGTGATTATAACAAGGAACCCCCAAAATTGTATTGGTAATTATGAAGGCCCCTATCTATCTATAGTAACTTGAAAGATTTGCGGGGAGCCCCTCTGTATCCCAGGACGTGGGACCCCACGTCAACATCCTTCAGCATGAACAGAAACCCTTGGACTCCTCCTCTTCCTCCTGCGACTGCCACCATACCTCTGCGGACTACGACCGCTGCACCCCAGAACCTGCCCAAACGAGAAGATGAAGTACACGCCTCTGTCTTGAGCACTTTCTATACGGGGCCGCTGTGCACTAGCCGAATCCTTCCACAGCTCCATGGAATCCCAAAAACTCACCGAAAGCAAGGAGCCTCCAGGATGGCTGTCACCTGCTTCTCTGGTATCTAGATACCTTTTGAGGGTTCCTTGAATTGGTTAATAAGGGTACTATAAGGGTTCCTTTAAAGGGTTCTACTAAGGCTTTAGAGTTCCGAAGATTAGGGGTACCTAAGGGTACCTTCAAAGGGTTACTATAAGGGTACTATACAAAAGGATACCTTTTTTGGCGGGTCCTTAGAACAAGGATCCTACTATTCAGAGTACTATATAAGGTTCCCCTACTTTCGGAAACCCCCAAATTGGCTCTGCAACAGCAATAGTTCATAAGGACAACACTAGTAACAAGTGCTCATAATAGCAGGAACCTGTGACAGTACCAAGAATAACAATCATCACACCACCACCACCACCACCACAAACGACGTCGCCACCATCATTGGCAAAGCGAGCTAACAACAAACAAGACGAGGGATCCAAGGAGGTAATGGGGCCCCAAAAAAGCATAAGCAAAAAATGATAGTCATATCCCATATAAACCCGCTTGCAATGAAGCCCAATGAGGTAGGCATATCCCTATGAATTCCTTATGTTTATGTCCTTTTTGGGTCCCTAAGGTAAGACAGATCAGGGCTGAAGAGGATACCCGGAGAAGCTGGCAAGCTTCGCCTCGAGAGCTTGTTTTAGAGTTTAGGTTAGGGGTTTAGGGTTTAGGGGTTTAGGGGTTTAGGGTCTAGGGGTTTAGGGGTTCAGGGGTTTTAGGGGTTTTAGGGGTTTAAGGGTGCTAGGGTTTAGGGGTTTAGGGTTTAGGGTGGGGCCTGGGCGCTGTTTGGTGCCTTTCCACACTGGTCCATGGTCGAGCCACATTGCTCCTTCTTGCCCTGGGTTTTTTTTGAACCCTCATGCCTTTTTAGCCACAGCCTCCAGGCTACCACTCTGGTTGAAGGATGGGCAACCCACTGCAGTCCCAATTCAGACGGGATTCACCACCACACCACACTAGCTTCCCATACCAGTACCTCTGTAATCACCACTCCTTTGCAGTTTGCCCATTCGCCGGATGCTCATCGCTAGGCCTTCAGAACCCCACACAATCAGATTACAGTAAAGCAACCGTACATTAACACGAATTACCAGCGGCCCTGCCTAAGCGATTTGCTTGTGGCCCCCGGAGCGAACTCAACCGCGGGTCACATCCGGACACCACCGCAGTGCCCAAGGCACACTACATCAGAGGCCACAGCCCGGACGATTCTCTACTGGCTGTGAACTGAAAGTGCATGTTGTGCTTCTTGCCACTGCATCAGTCTGAATCTTCATTCCCGTGCTAAACAAAAAATGATGACCTGGGGGCCTACATGACCTGGGGCCTACAATACAATCAATCATCAGTGGCAATTCGCTGAACCCCGTCCCTACGTCTTCGGTGGTTTCTTGCTACTACCGCTTCATGTCTTTGTCTACGGATGCTCATCTCATCTTCCGGATCCGGCAGGTCCCTTTCCAGAGTCATCTCATTCGGCAGTGTCGTCGCCATGACGTCAAAGGGCACCGTGGAGTCTTCATCCGGGATGGTGCAGGCAGGCTGGTTTGCTTGACTCACACGTTCTTCTTGGCCTCCCTCCACATCCTCCTTGGTCCTGCCCTGCATGTACCAAGCCTGGAAGATCCGCAGCACCTCTCCACCCCATTTGTCCACCAGGTCCCGGCTTGTGATTTCTCCCGTACACCACCGGTGGTAGTCCACTCTGCAAGCCGCCATGTTCAACAGCTCTTCCACTGGCTTGCCCGCCTGCCACGCTTCTCTATTGGTGGTGTTCACGTCCGATATGGCTATGTCTTGTAGCTCTTCTTGTTCTGCGGCCTTTACCACTTCCATCGCCACATCCAGCCCCACAGCCTTTTGGAGGTTGTCGAAGTCAATGGACCCCGCTCGCCAAGCTTCAGCGTATGGCTTGACCTTCGCATCGTCATGCTGGCTCGTCGGGGTTTTGGGCTCACGTCCTTCGGCTGGTAGTGCCTGAGGCGTTCTTCTTCCACTCGCAGCGCTTCTCGTCCATCTCGGGCATCCACCATCTTTCCGCGATGATATAGTTCGTCTCCACTGTCCACGATCCCCGCCTGTAGGTTGATGCTCACCTTCTCGCCCGCACGCACCTCAATCTCCGAGTATCTCGTCGAGCTCCCGCACATCTATGCTGATTCGAAGCCGCTTGGAAGGCGGCCGCGAACTCCACCCCAGGTGGGCCGTCATTGTCGCATCGTCCTGCCGCTGTGCTTCTTCCGCAGCTTTCTGGGCCTTTTGCTTCTGATGCCATCCTGGGTTTCGGGTTTAGGGTTTAGGGCCATTCATAAGATCCTACCTACCAGATACCACGGGCCTCAAGCAAGACCAAAATACCCTCCCATGTGCCCTTTCAGCCACCTCAAAATTGAATAAAACTGCTTTCACCAACAGTTCCCTGAAGACTCTTCAGACGGATTCGCAACTGAGAACAACCCCACAGAGACCACCTCGAAGTCCCTCTCAAGCCGACTTAAAACAACCGGCAAATCAACCTCAAGCGCCAAATTAAAACCCAAAGCCCTAAACCTCTATAAAGGCACCAAAAGAGCGCTCCAAAACAACCATAAACCCCTGCAACGAAGCCCCCCGAGACAAACAAAAAAGGGCCTGAACCGTGGCGATCCCTGTCGGAAGCTCGGTGTCGAAATCTTCCGGCTTGGCCTTGCCCTGTTGGGAAAAAGAGTGGGATCGGCTTCTATCTGCATTCTCGACTTTGTGTGCCCGTGCCTGCCTATGCGGCCCTCTACATGCTACAAACTCATACTTGCTTGAGCATGTGTGCCTCTCTGCTGTGTGCGCTTGTGTATGTGTGTATGAGTTTGTACGTATATTTGTGTGTGTATATATATATATAATTATATCTATATATCTATTGATGATACATGTGGTTTTATTTATGTACGTGTATGTCTGTGCATGCATGCAAGTCTATGCATGCGTCGTACACAGCTGATATCGACAGCATTCGGCCCGCGGCGCGCCTGGTTAATCTCGTTTGCGGCATCCACGAACCGCTCGAAGGAGACGTACCTGGAAAACACCGTGGACAGCAGCTTTTCTCCCCTCCTGTACCTTTCAGGGGCCCGGACCCGTAGCAGCTCTGGCCAACGTACCGTCCCTTCGAATCCTGGCGGGGAGATTGCCGGCTGCGTCAAACTAAAGAGCCGAAGTAACAGCATTCGACATCGAGCGCCGCAGTCCGGCTTGTTGCGGATGAAAAGCGGGTTGCAAGAGTTGAACCTGAGTGCCAGCGACATGCACGATGCAGCTGGGATCTGCAGGTAGTTCGGCAAAGAATGGACCAGCCCTGATTCTTGCTGAAAAAGCCTCTCTCGTGCAACCTAGTAGAGGTGTGTTAGCCCATACCATACCATACCGAGCCGTGCCGTACCATGCCATACCAGACTATACCACACCAAATACCATACGCCATACGCGATATTAAAAGATGTATGATATATGATAAACGATATTCAACATAGGATCTACGATAGATGCTGTGCGATATACGATGAACTGCATACTGTCTACCTGTATAAACAATACAAACCTAGTTTCAGACATCTCACACAAGATGTCAAATCACAAGGGGCAAGCCCTATACAAGATGCCTGCAAACCCTTCCAAACCTCTCCCAAAAACAAGGCAATAGCCCTGCAAAAGCACTTCAAAACTCTAAAAGAAATAGCCTATGAAAGGTTACAAAAAGAAACACCAACAAAAACAAACCTTGGAAAAAAAAACCTGAAAAACTTTGAAACGTCCTAGAAAAGACCCGCTCAAAGCCGAGGCAATGAGCCCGACGTCGTCTTCGGCGACGTAGTAGCCACGGTGTGCCTGAAGTTAGGGTGTAGGGTTTACAGTAGAAGCCCAAACGTTGAAAACCCCATAGCCTCAATCCTTAAGAGTCATGTATAGGGAATCTCAGCACTATTTGGCCTTAATCCGGTTTCCAAACTTTATGGGGTTTACTGTAGGTTTAGGGTGCGCCTGAAGTTAGGGGTTTAGGGGACTTAGAGTTCCTTAAAAGGGCTCCTTAGAGGGTTCCTGAAAGGGTTCCTTAAAGGGATCCTTAAAGGGATCTACAGGGCCTGAAGAAAGCAGAGGTCTTCTTCAAAACGGGGCCTTTCTTTGGGGTTTAGGGATTTGGGGTTGAGGGTGTAGGGTTCAGGGCCAAAGTTTCGGGTGCCAAAGTTGCGGGTCTTCTATACAAGAGGCCCGTCTGTAAGCTATAAGGGTTACGAAGGGACAGGTGCCCTTTATGAAAGGCCTTTCAGGGTTAGCAATGAAGGGTTTTGGTTTTGAACTGCTAGAAGGTATCTAGCTCTCTATCCGTCTATATATATATATATGTATAATAATACTATATATATATGTATTTTATTTAGAGAGAGAGAGAGAACGGGAGAGAGAGAGAGAGAGTTGCCATAAGGGCACTGGACGGGTTGCTATACGGGATACTACAACGGATGCTATAATTAAAGGGTACTCGAAGAGTTCTAAGGTTTCGGGTAGAGGGCTCGGGGTGAAATGCTCCAGCTACAAGGTCGCACGATCTGAATTTTTCTGGCATCGGGCCCCATATTGTGCAGCCTATCTAGCGGCATGAGCGTGTCGCGCATGGTAATATACTAGCCTGACGCCGAGGTCAAAACAAAATACTACAAAGGAGCCCTTATAGAACCGTAAACCCTACCCTAACCCCTAAACCATAAACCCTATAGATCCCTTTAAGGAACCCCGAGGCAACCTCTAAACACGCAGAAACCCTTGTAAAAGCCACGAAACCCTGCGCCCTGGGGAAGCTCTTCCGCCTGGTCAACGGTGACTTCCGCCGTCTGCATCTGACAGAAGAAGCGCTGCTGGGAGTGGACGTCCGACTGGCAGCATCGGGGCAGTGAAAGAGGGTTTAGGGTTTAGGGTTCTATGTTGCAACAACATATAAGCTCGCGTACCAGTAGCGCACAATCATGAAGGTAGAAAAAACAATTATCAACACCTTAGCGGCTCAGGGCTTAGGGACACCCAACTGGACGCAACTCCGAGCACGCCTTGCTAGCCGTCCAGGAGGAGGTGTACAGGGCATGCCCTTGCGACCTCAATACTGTCGGTTTAGGGTTTGGTGTGGTTGAGAGTCAGGCTTTGGGAAACAGTGAAGAGCCAACAGATCCCTCTCCCAGGCTATGCCACCATGCAAAGCGGAATCCCTAGCTCTGCTGATGCCGGGTTCTTGTTATGGAACTTCCAGTTTAAGCTGCCATGCTAGACCATACTCAGGGCGGTCACATTATCTACTACAGATCCAGACTATGAAGCCTTAAACTATCCTGAGGAAGCCGTTTTACGTGCAATACATCCATGGTATGGTACCCTAAACACAATTCCCCCGAGAGCCCAATACCCCTTAATTAAGGAATATAGCCCAAATCATTATATGAAGGCCTATAAAATTTAAGCCATATTCCTTAATTAAGGAGTATTGGGCTCTCTGGGTCCTTAACAAGCACCAGGTCAACCGGCCAGCCGAGACCCCGACCCGCTGTTGTTCTTCCAGGTCACGGTGACGGTAATGGTATCCTGGCAAGAACACAGAGATACAAAGAGGGTTGAGGGCCCTAAACCCCAACCCCTAAACCCCAAACCCTAGACCCCAAACCCTAAACCCGATATCCTAAAGCCTAAACCCCAGTTTAGGCAAATCCTAGACCCCAAACCCTCAAACCCGATATCCTAAAGCCTAAACCCCAGTTTAGGGTTTAGGTTGGATACTGCCCCCATACAGTAACAGGTCTATAATAGGGCTAGTATTAAGGGCCTAAAATATCTATATTAAGAATATTATCCAACTGTTACTGAGTGGGGGCAGTATCCAAGGTTTAGGGTT
Source organism: Symbiodinium sp. clade A Y106 (assembly GCA_003297005.1). NCBI lineage: Eukaryota > Dinophyceae > Suessiales > Symbiodiniaceae > Symbiodinium > Symbiodinium sp. clade A. The sequence continues at coordinate 16,732 of BGNK01003115.1, read as the reverse complement.
TTTTACGGTTGCCATGCGCATCCGAGAGTGACGTGTCTTTTGAACAAAGCGGGCGAGCGCGTCGGCGCAGTCTCCAATTCTAGGCTGTATTAGGGGTGTAGGGTATAGGGCCCTAAACCCCCAACCCTAAACCCTATACCATAAACTCCGGCCCCAGTTTTTTTTTTTTTTTAAGGGCTCCTTTTTGGGTCCGCACGAAGTGTACCAAAAGCCTCAGTTTAGGGTATAGGGTTTCGGGGGAAATTGAAAAAATTCGAGGCCTCGCAGGGCCGGGACAGAATCTTCTGCGCGACCCCGGTGGACCTCGGTGCGAGTTCGGGAGCTTCCCGGGGAAATCTTAGAGGATCCCCTTTTGAGCATTTTAATAAGGTATGTATATATAGATATATATATAGATATGTGTGGGGTTTTTGCTTTTGAAACATAGAAGGGGAACCATTTCAGGCTCCCTTTACGGGTTTTTTGGGGATAAAATGGCTTCAGGTTTCTTCAAAAAGGATCCCTGGCGGCAATCAGAGATGGTTTGGCGACAGCTTGTGCGAGACAGCAAGCCACAGGGACAAAGTGCAGTCTGAAGTAGCGGCCGTTTACGACTCGCACTGGCATTGTTTCAAGCTGCGATATTCCAGGTAAACAAAGCTCTGTTGATACACTGCGCCTCTTCAACCTCTGCTTGTGCTCATGTCTACATTGGTCAGAAATATCACTGCCAAGCTCCGAGCGCCAGAGCGTACACTGAAACGGGCTTGGCAATGCCCTGCATGGCCCACACCTGAGAGGGTGACGCATCAAAAAGGCGTCTCAGAAACCAGCGAAGAGAAATTGTCTTACCTCGGAGTTCAAGGCGTGATTGGGCTGTTGTTAGCATCGTCCTCTTACTTCACATGGTTCGTAATCAACACTCAATTGCGATCCGATTCAAACCTGAGAATCCAGTCACAAACCTCCGTATGCTATCTCCTGTGAGATCTTCCTGCAGTCTCGGCAAACGAAAAAAGAACTGGCTACCTGTAGTAGGTGTTGCAATAGGGACCCTTTAGCCTGATCGTACCGTCCTATCCATGTCACATCGTTTCAATGCAGTCAGCAACTTTCCTCAGCCATGGAAGCCGGAAGATGTCGAGCCACTTAAATGATAACTTTCCGCTATAGCATCTAGACAGTTGTAGTAAAGCGAAACCCAAAGCCCCGTTCTACTTCTTGATGCCCTATATGCCCCGACAGTACAACCATTGCAATACTCAAGTCATGCAGTCTTCTCTTGTTCGCGGTCGTGTTCGTTGGCATCCCTCTAATCGCGGTGAGCCTGCGATGCTTGCAGTACCTACCGTGCAGTAAAACTCACTGCAGCCGGCGCCGGTGCAGCCGCCACAGAGAAGGGAGAAAGAGAGAGACACAGAGAGAGAGAGAGGGAGAGAGAGGGAAGAGACAAAAACAGACAGAGAAGCAACTGCTTTGCTGGGTCGCGCGCATGGAAGTCTATGTGGTGGGAGTTGAGGTAATACCTTCCGAAAGTCGAGGAAAAGGACCCTTATATAGATCCTGAATAACAGGATCTTCAACATGTATGTGTACACAAATAGATAGATAGATTAGATGGGTAGATAGATAGACGGATGCCTAAGCTCTAAACCCCCATTCCAGCATCCTGAATATCCGGATCCCGGCTCACGAGATGTCCGACGAGATACCAGCCTCGGCGTACTTGGAGCTTATAAGGTTCTATGAGGGTCGAGGGCTCTATAAACTTCTAATTCTAGAGTCTTAAATGGCTTCGGGCTTCTGCACACCCTAGAAGCAGATACCATAAGTGCAGGGCCAAGCGTCAGCCCTGTCGGCATTGTCTGCTTTTCCGCAATACGCTCCGAGCAGAGCCGCAGGCTGCTGTACAGGCTGTACAGATGCGCCCATCCCTCAGAGACTTCGCGGGAAGCAATTCGAGGAACACGGCGTGTCGCACGCACAACTGCGGCGAGATCCGGCAGCAAAGCTCTTGTCTGCTCCTCCTCATGGCTCTTGACCTTAGAGCGGACTCTCCATGGGTGTCTGAGGCTTCCAAGCGGGATCAAAGAGGGAGGCGATGAGACACACGCTGCGCCGAGGCACGCACGCCACAGCGCAAAAGCGCTATGTCTCCACACAGGCATGCTCGAACCATCGCAGTGCCTGGGGGTCCAACTGTCCCAACAGACTGGGAGCTCACAAATGAAGAACAACTCGGAATCCAAGGATGTCATAAACCCCAAGACCCTGGACCCGAGGCCTAAACCTCCCTAAGCTCTTAATCCCAACAGCAACCTAAATGCAAATGTTTGTAGAACCCTTACCGGAAACCAAGATTAAGCCTTCCGATAGCCCACACGTGGAGGTTATAAGTGCGGCTATAGGTAGGGTAAGTATAACTATAACTCCTATTAGGGGACTTATAACCCCACTTATAGCTACTCATGAATCTCCAAGCAAATTTGTGTTTGGATTTAGCTCCTTTCCCCGAAGGCCCGTGTGCAAGGAGATGCAAAGACACTCCCCAAAAGCTTGAGGTTTAAGGTGCAAAACTAGAGTGTGGAGCTAAAGTTTAGGGTTCAGGGTTTGGTTTTTTTGAACTCCTTTTTGCCTCTTGGGTTTAGTTTAGGGCCTAAAGGTTTAGGGTTTAGGGTTTACGGTTGGGGGTTTAGGCATTTAAGTTAAGGGCCCTCGGACGCCTTCAGTTTCCGCCCTCTGCAACCTTGAAGCTGCCTTCGATGCCGTCCCTGGCACATTTGGGGCTCAAGGGCTTTGGGGTTTAGGGGTTTGGGATTTAGGGTTCAGAGGTTCAGGGTTTAGGGTTTAGGGGTTTCAGGGTGAAGTGGGTTCAGGGGCTCAGGGGCTTAAGGGCTTTTTAGGGGCTTGAGGGCTTTAGGGGTTTGGGATTCAGGATTGAGGGACGTGAGGGTCTGCAGTTTTGGGTTTCGGGGAGGTTTTGAGCAGGGCCCACCTGAGCCGCGCGATCGCCTCGTCGCGGCCGATGGCCCAAATGACCTGAAGTGGATGTTACAAGTGGCGCATATAACAGGAATAAGAATGACAATAAGAAGAACAAGAGCAGGTAAATGGTACAAGTAATGAATAAAATGGTAAGCAGTAATAACACTGAATATTACGATGAGAAGTACTGAATAAATATAGTGGCAATAACAGTAACGACAACAACAAGCATAAGACTTACCAAGATCAGCAATAGTAACTGCTCATCCTTATCATAACCATAGAAACCAGAGAAACAGCAGTGTAGCAATACCATAGCTATTGTGTTTTGGGCGGGCTGCTGCTTTCGAGCCTAGGGCGGCCCGGGCCTCTCATCAGTGAGTGTTCTATCTGTTAAGGTTCAGGGTTCCGGGAACTGATCAACAAATAGCTTCTTCGGATAGCAGCATGTTCCGAGGTATATGTGACATCGTAACAAGACGTCATACGAGAGTTGCTGAAGTCGCAGATCCGCGATGCACACAAGGAAACTTCCAAGCTTCAATACGACACATCGGCTGCATTACTACAGCCGGGTCGTCGAAAACGACTATTGTACCGAAAGTCGTGGAAGCCCATGTAACCCCAATAACCTTCCCTTTTCGGGCTCCTTAGCAGGATCTATTTTGCAAAAATTCCGTAAAGGAAAGGAAACCCTAAACCCTAAACCCTAATGGCCCAAGTCTACCCAGTAGGATCGCACCTCGAAGAGTCCCGGGGAAGCAGTGGAGCCGGTGAGCCTCTGATCACAAGACTTCCGCTCAGAATGGCTTAGGGTTTAGGGTTTGGGGTTTAGGATAAGATACATTGCTCGAATCTACTCAGCACCCACTTGAAGCGTAGGAACAGCACATGTACAGCTCCCTCCTGGTCGGACAGGTTCGAGTTTTGGATTCTGTCAGAAACACCACACTGACATGTTCGCATCGACAATACATGCTGCTCTGAACAGTACTATTTCCAGTGTGCCAGAATGTTGTCAGGTATACAGTAGAAGCCAGAAAGTTGGAACATGATTATCCTCAGGCCCTTAAGGTAAAGTATAGGGGATCCTAGCACTAATCCTCCTAAAGCCATGTTCCAACTTTCTGGCTTCTACTATACTTTCCAAGGGAAAGCCATTCCAGATCATAGAACTTCATAGTGCTCGATCATGCATCCTTTGTACCATACGATGTTCCCAAAGGGTCCTAGGTACTGTTATGGGGAATACTTCCCCAAATCATAATAGTAATTCCTAATATAGAAACCCTACATTCTACTATATGGGTACTTTGGACCCTTTGGGGTTGTCATGAGGGTACCGAAGAGCCCTTAGACTCCAAACTCACAACAAAGACACAAGGAACAACTAAAGAACACCCCTTGTCTCGAAAGCAAAAAACAGAACCTATAGATCCCTTAAAGGAACCATTATACCACCCTTTAAGGGAACTATAGGAACCCTAAAGGGGGAAAAGAAACACGCAAAAACCTCACGGACGACAGCTCCCAAGCTCTCCCGGCAGGGCTTCTTTGGGCTCCCAGCGCGGCTCGCGCGGGCTTGGCGAGGGCCCCCAGTTTCACCTCCCGGCGTTCAGGACTTAGGGCTTCAGGGTTTAGGGCTTTAGGCCTTCAGAGCTTTATGGTTTAGGGTTTGGGATTCAGGATTTAGGCCGTCAGGCTTCAGGGATGCTTGTATTCTCAAGGCTTTTTGGCTTTGGGGTTAGGTTCTTCAGCTCATTGGGGGCTTGTTCAATCTTTTGGGGTGTTTAGTCTGCGGAGGGTACACCCCTGGTGGGGGATCTGAGCTGAGGTTCAGGATCTTTATGATTTAAGGCCTGCCGCTCAAGAGACCTACAGCCTCGAGCAGAGGGAGAGGACTCTGAGAGCTTCTGGTCAAGGGTTTCGGCTTTCGGGATTGGGGTTTCGGGGTTTTGGGACAATAAGTTGAAGGGTCAAGGAGTTCGGAAGCGCGATACTACTAAGTGGCAGGTGCCCTGAAAGCGAACACCCGAAACCCTGAATCCTGGAATCCTATGCTTTGTACTACTATATATTACTATGATTACTATGATTACCTGGCAGAAAGCAGACTTGCATGTCTTGTGCTAACAGCTGCTTGCATCCGGAAAACCCCAAAGCCTTCTGCGTCCCGGCGAAGTCCTTGATGCAGGTCTCCAAGCCCCCTGGGCTCCACTCACCGGAATACGTCCTGGGGGGGGAAGTTCTAAGTGGGCGCTGTAGGGTAGCTGTAGTTCTAAGCACTATTAGGGGGCTTACAACCCACTCCTACACGTCAGGATGCTGGGAGCAGGGGCTCACGATTTCAGGATTTCAGGGTTTTGGGTATAGTGAGATTTACAATTTCTAGGGTCAGGGTGTAGGGAAGAGTAGAGCTAGGTATAGATGAAGTTGCAGGGAGCTCGAAAGCAAGTTCTGAGGCACTAGTGGCAGCCGAAGGTCTCCAGCAGCTGCACTAAGGTCGTCAAGGCCTCTTGTGCACCAGCTCCTTTGAGATCCGTGGCCTCAGGACCGAAGCAGGAACCTAGGGTTTAGGGTTTAGATGCGTGGCCTTCGGATTGAAGCAGGAGGGGCTAACGTAGGGGCATTAATAATTAGAATAGGGTTTCGGGGTATACTATACTCTATTCAAAACAAGGAACCTAGCGAGGCCTCAAGGGAGCCTCCGGACAAGGCAAGCCCAAGGAATCTCAGTGACCCTCACATCCCGAAACCCTTCCAACATTCTTCGAGGACCTCCCCATGACCACTCGCAAGGAACTCTGGCGAGAGCGCCAGAACCAACCCGAAATCCAAGAGTTGCCACAACGACTTCTGGGAGCGGAAACATACGGGACTGTGGCGACAGCACGGCGATGCTGAAAGCAGCGATCCCCCCAAACAGTCATTCTAGCATGCCCAACAATCTTGACTCCCCCAAAACATTCCTTTTTGGGCTCCATCCTTACTCCCCTTGAGGGTCCCTTGCATCCAGCCGCCGCTGCAGGCGACACCTCAATCGGCCGCTTGGACATGAAGAACCATCCGGCCTGTCTCTAGGGTTTAGGGTTCAGGGTTTAGGGTTTAGGGTCTAGGTTCAGGGTTAAGTACCGGGTTGGTGGAAGCCTATGGGGCCTTCTCCAATGCCTGGGTCATCCTGGTCACACTGTTGCTCTGATGATGATTGTGGGTCGCGCTAGCTTTTGCTAGGCTCACTTTTCTTGACTTACGCCATGGTTACCATACGAACTTCAGAAAATGTCGGGCCCTAAGATGATACAATGCTTGGTGATAAGTAGGATCCCTTTTGCAAGTGCCCCAAATGAGGTAAGCACCGTTTTTTGTTCCGAACTGGCCTCCTTGTACTCCAGAAGTGTCTTGGCACGCACCTTGAGCATGTTCGCCACGCGAGGATCACGAAGCTTCTCTTCGTAAGGTGCAACCTTGCAAGCGCTGCCGCTACTGAACACGATGTTTTCCTGGGTCGCTGCCTGAAGAAAGCTCCCCTTGCCAGAGTGCACGAACCCCTTACATCGAAACCTGCCTTGGGGAACTGCCTACACTGGCCATCTCTGAATCGGATTACACCATATCCCGCAATCCTCCGCACTTGGGCTGGAAGCCTCAGGGAACAGTTTCAAGACGATCTCGGCCAAGCGAATGTGGTCTGCCTGGCGGCAATGGCAGAGTCTTCTGCCGCGAACAAAGTCTAGGATCCTGGACGACTGAAAAAGTGGAAGGCGCGCAGTATTACAGGACTCTGCATCAGAGCCGTCCAGATGCATAGAGACAGGCACAAGGTAAAGGCCTCCTTGATGTAGTGCTGATTGAGGCCGTTAAGCTTGTCGAAGTCAAAGCACGGCGCTCCTCCGGCGTTTGACTTTAGGGGCTTGGTTTGTGGCTCACTTCTAAAGGACCACTCGAGAGCACTAACAAGAACCCTGACCCCAACACAGATCCTACATAATCGGATCCTCTGTCTTACGAGTACTAATTACAAATTCTACCACACACTGTTTCTTGTGGTCACGGTCCAAAAGAAACGCTGCAAGCCTAGCAAGGTAGGAGTACCCGAAGGACGCGGGGCTCCTCGGGAGCAGGACGAAAGGGAGAACCACTTGATCGCCTGCTCCGTAGAGAAGATCTCGTCGTCCCCATGGGACCAGGAGAGCCGGGCGAGGTAGTTCCGGATGGACTCCGGCAGGTAACCTGACCCCCCGAACTCCCCGAAACAAACTCAGCTCTGCTCTCTGCTCCTTCCACCGTCCGACAGTCTCCGTCCAACCACGACCCTGAGAAGACTCTCCGACGTTCTCCGTCCGACGACGATTTTTACCGGATCTAAGAAGCCGAGCTGGCCGCGCCTTTGGCCTCGAACTCCTCCAGCCCCGTGGCCCCGTGGCGCTTCGAGAGCTTCTTGCCATCCGGGCCGTGGATCAGCGGCAGATGCGCAAAGTCCGGGAGCTCCCAGCCCCTAAGGAAAAAGGGGCTTTTGGGGCTCGGGGCTACGAGGCCTTCTTTTGGGGTATCAGCCGTTTAATCTTTAGGATTTTCGATTTTTAAGCCTTCGGATCTTTGAGTTCAGGGGCTTAGGCTTTGGGGGTCTTGTGAGCTTTTTGACTGCTTAAAGGCTTAGAGGATCACGGCAAACTCGTGTAAGTGGGAGTTTTGTCTGCCTAAATCAGGGATATAGCTACACGGAGCTGCGGTTACCTGACTTGTAGCCCTACTCGCCAGGTCCCCCGATCCTCTAAGTATCCGGCGTCTCATAATCAAGACCTGCTGCCTACTTCCTGCGTCCGGCAACACAACAGCAAGCGCAACGCCCGAATCGGCGACCGGAACAGCAGGACCAAAGAAAAACGAAACAGATATTTCCGGATAGTATCTGCCAAGATCAGAATAATCTCACATGACCATGACTATGATCATCTTCTTCTTATCATCATTATGACCATGCAAGTATGACCATGACTACTGTCATCTTCTTCTTGTCATCATTATGATTATGGTGCGACCTCTGGGCTCTGTCGGGCTGCATGTTCTTGAAGACCGAGATCTGCCGGGCCGTGTTGCCAATGTGATCTGAACCACGGATGACCTGCTTGCAGCAAGCCCTCTCAGCGTTTAGGGTGTCTTGTTGTTTAAGGGTTTAGGGATTAGGGTTTAGGGTTTAGGGTTTAGGGTGTCTTGTTGTTTAAGGGGCCTTTTCCGAGTGCCGATACCGTAGGAATTCCTGTTGTTGGGGCCTCGGTTTGGAACCGACTCAACCGAAGCCCTCCTGAAAATATTGTTTAGGGTTTAGGGTTTAGGGTTCATGCCCTAAAGGTGAGGCAGAGCTAGCTTAGGGGCTTCCTGAAGCTGGGAGCTCCTTTCCGTTCCCTAAACCCCACAGAAACACATACATGCATACGTGCCTACAAATGAAGTCCTATAGAAAGCAGTGCCTGAATCCCTACAGTACAACTGTAGAGCTCTAGGCCTGGGTCACGCCCATGTCGTGGTCGTCCACGACCACTGCGAGCAGATACGTCGGCGTACCATCAGCCCGTAGGATGATGAAGTCATCCACATCCTTGCAGGCTCAGGCTTTAAGGCGGGAGTGGGGAGTAGGATTTGGGGCTTCGGCGTGTTTGGTCGGAGGTTCAGGTTTCAGGGGGTACTAGGCGTAGGCCCCGTAGGCGGGTGCAGGGGGCTTGGGTCTGGGTTTGCTAAGGCTCAAGGCTCCTTGTTCGGGATCTCGATCAACCCCATCACTCCGTCCTTCGATTGCAGGAGGTCTGCGGCATAGCTCTGCTTACAACATCAAGTCTCTGACTCTTGCAGAAGCGCGGCCGCTCAGAAAGCAGAGTCCTGCCAGCTTGTCACGCCGTCATCGTCCGGCGTCCGAATTCGAACCACGGGTTGGCGGTCGGGAGGAGGGACGAGATCCGGCCCCGCGTTGCGCCCTCCAGCACAGCAACAGGCATGCCTAAACCCTCAACCTACCACCCCAAACCACAAGAGACGCCCCAAAGCCTCAGACATCCCTCGCTCCGAGGCCCAGGCAAGGGCCAGAATATCTGAAAGGAACGTGCTGCTGCTCGGCCTGAGGGCAGCTGCAGGGTTTTGTCGTTAAGGACGTTCAAGGTTTGAGGCTTCGAAGTTGAGTTTTTAGACAAGTTTGGGCAGGTTGAGTTTGGGCGCGCCTCCATGTTCCATACATCTTTCGGGTTCTTTCTCTTCCGCTTGAGCTCGCCAAACTCGAAAACAAGAACCCAGTTCTGTGGGATAGTGATGGCAGCCTTGCCTCCGGCACTCGCCAGGCCTGTCATGAAATCCTCTCGAACTTTGAAGCCTAACCCTAAAGCCTGAACCCAAGCCCCAGTGCTTCGAAGTACAGAAGCAATTTGGGGGGTGATTCCGTGCTTTGGGGGTGTCACTGCCCTGTCTTCCGGCTTTTTCCATGAGCCTGGCCTGCGCGCGCATGGCCTCCAGCTCCTCCTTGGAGCAGTAGCACTTGTAGGCCTCGCACGCCAGGTGGGCTTAGAGTTACAGGGTTTAGGATTTAGGGTTTAGGGGTTTGGGGCTTAGGGGGTTTGGTAAGGGGCTACCATAAGGGTTCCGACTAAGGGTTCCTACTAAGGCGTTACCGCAAGGGCTCCTACTAAGGGTTGAGGGTTTAGGGTGTAGGGTTTAGGATTTATGTGGGAGTTGTCTCAAACCGAGGGGCCCTGGCAGAGACCTTGCCTTAACCTACCAAACCCTACTTTTTGTAGGTTCCTATTGTACACCCTAATATGGAATTTATAGGGACCCTACTTTTTTGTAGGTTCTGGTAGGTTAAGGTGAGAGTAGGATCATGTAGGATCTCCATTCTAAGCGTCCCCAAGCGCGGTACACGTCCCCTTTTTTCTTGAATCCCTCCCCCAATTTCACAGCGTCTGCACAGGCATCCCCAGCATTCTGATCTGAGCTCCCGTCGCCGCCATTCGCCAAAAGTTGGGCTGCAACTTCCTTGTGCCGTCCTCGCTGCTCGACAAGCATGTTGCACACGTGACGTAGCCGGAATGATGCTCGCACCCTTCCTAAAATGCTACACCTTGATGTCATACTACAGAAATTCGTGGTTTTAACATTCAAAAAAGAAATACAATGTGTATAGGCATGCCCTGCCTATGTTCTCTCTTTGCCGAACGATCTCTCCGTCGTGGGGCGTGCCCAGCCAAGCCATTCCCTGAAGGATGGCATCGACGGCGGCTTCGTTGTGCCGCTCTGCGTCGGTGTCCTCGATGCCTGACAGTTCGCGAGTAGGGACTTGGGATTAAGATTTAGGGCTAAGGGATGTTAAGCGTCTAGAGTTTGGGTCTTAGGATTTAAGGTTTAGGGTGCAGCTTCTCCGATCTTGCTTCAACTATTTGGGCCGGGAGGGTAATCACCGTAAGCACAGGCCAAGAAGCGCATCAGGAATTTGCCACCATGACGTCTTGCGAACCTAAGAAGGCTTCAGGTCTGCGGCACAGGCAGCGGCACAGGTCAGCGCATGGTCTCTTGACCGTGGCTAGGCTGCCCGCAGGTAGTTGAACAACGCCGTCCTCGCTCCCCCGATGTGCAGGTACCCTGTGGGAGATGGTGCGAAGCGCGTCACCACGGGCCTGTTCTAAGGGTGCAGAATAAACACCTGTCGAACTGCTCTTTGCGCCCGACCCCGGCTGTCGTGCCTTGCTTTTGCACCTGAAGGTGCAGGATAGCCATGGCCATTTCTGTGCTGCGCTGCCGACGCTGGGGGGGCTCCACGTAGGGGAGTTCGGCACACAGTGGAAGAGCAGGCAACCTGCCAATGTTATAGAGAGTCTGACGCATGAACAGGGAACCCGATCCACGACAGCAAGGAAAAGGTCAAGGAACAGGCACGCCGATCTCGCTCAAGTAGGCCAGGTTCATGGCTTCAGCAGTCGAGGTGAAGTGGGGAGGGGGCCTATGCTGAGCTTGGCTTCGGTTTTGATCGCCTCCGTGCCGCGAACGTACGGGTTCGAAGTGTTCTAGGGCGAGCTATGCTCAAAGGGTGAAAGTAAACGGCAACGTCATTCACACCTCGTCGTCTCTAAACCCTACACTGGAAGACCTAACAAACCCACCAGCCCCCTCACCAGAACCCCCAGAAAGTTGAAGGACATTGAAAGAAAACCGCTGCAACTGGTAAGGGTTCCTTGAAGGGTTCCGACAAAGGGGTTCCTTGCAAGGGCTCCTTTACTATATGGGCTCCTAAGGCTTCTTTGTATAAACACAAGGAAGATGCCAAGTCCACAGCCCAATCTTTAAAGGTCTCCAGCTGCATCTTTGGCCTCGGTCGATTCAGTCACGCTGACATATCTACGACTTAAGGGATGATCATCATTTACGTGCTGGGATGATTATCATTTACAGTACAGTGTGATGCTGGTGGCGATGATGCACACGAGCATGCTGCCACTGACTGTGCTCCAAGTTGACGACACCAGATGTGGGCTTCTTCTGTGCTGGCCAGCCGATGCTCTCAAAAAGCAGCACCAAGCGTTCGTCAAAAGGCTGTGCTTAGTTCTTCGGGCCGCCATCCGCACCAAGCGGCCACTGCAAGCAGAAAAAGAGATCAGAGATAGAGGGGGGGTGAGAGACAGAGAGAGAGAGAGAGAGGGACAGAGAGAGAGAGAGAGACAGACAGACAGACAGACAGACAGAGAGACAGAGAGACAGAGAGACAGAGAGACAGAGAGACAGAGAGACAGAGAGACAGAGAGACAGAGAGACAGAGAGACAGAGAGACNGAGAGAGACAGACAGACAGACAGACAGACAGAGAGACAGAGAGACAGAGAGACAGAGAGACAGAGAGACAGAGAGACAGAGAGACAGAGAGACAGAGAGACAGAGAGACAGAGAGACAGGCAGAGAGACAGAGAGACAGAGAGACAGAGAGACAGAGACAGACAGACAGACAGACGGACAGACAGACAGACAGACAGCGAGAGAGAGCCACAGATGATGGTAATGAATCGGGCGACCGCGGCTCTTGGGGCCTCCTCCTCCTACTACTACTACTACTATCCGTATGACTAGTATTATTGATACTCTTTTTATTGTCAACGTCATGATTGTCATCATGGGAAGGAGTGAAACGTTTCTGCAACGACCATGGCTGTTGTTGTTGCTGGTACTTGTCTCGTCATGGCTAACGACGTCCACACCATTGGTTGTCGCAGCAGCAGCAGCAGCAGTAGTAGCGGTAGCAGTAGCAGTCGCAGTGTCGGAGCGTTAGCAGTAGTAGCAGTAGCAGTAGTTGTAGCCTGAGAACCCCAACCCTATCACCAGCATCTATGGCCCAGGCTGAGACATGAAGGCTGTGAAATACCTGCACCAAGAGACACGGGACATCCGGCACTCATCAGCAAAGAATGAGTCAGCCAAGGGCCGGACCCGAAGTCACCCAAGTTCTGAATTCGCTGTCTGGCATCGTTGTAGATCGGATCGAAACGCTTGTGGACCTGCGAGAGTGACACTCAACAGGTCATCACGGGCATTGGACTTGTGACATCACTAGCCTCGATCTGTAAGAGGGCTCCTTTCTCTTTCGCGATGCCTGGGAGGGGTCTAATGGCTGACGTGAGCTCCCTTGCCTCGGACAGAGGCTGGGAACGAAGCGCACAAGCTCCTTGTGCTGCGCCAGCGTCTTCACCATAGGCTTCGTCCTGGTGCTGCTCGCAGTCCGCCGTGCTCAAAGCAACCGAGACCCGGCTGCTGAGCTGTCGGCACCAAGACGTGGACGCCGCCTTGCAGGGCGGCCTTGCAGATTTCCTGAGCGTTCCGAAGAACTCGAAGCACGGCGAGCGGCGAGCACGGCAGCTACTTGCATACAGGAGTCAAAGTGCGTGTCATCAGGTGTGAACCTGGACTCCGCCAAAGCTTGCCCCGCACCCGAGCAAGCTCACACAAAGGGCGTGAAATCTCCAACAGCAAGCCGATAAACATGACCGGCAGACACGGTGCAGACGTCTCCCGGCTTGAAAGCCTTGATGGCATCAAGGTACGCCTGCACGAAAACGCAACACCTCCTTTCCATTCTCCGATCTAAAGCATCTCCAGAGGCCTTCGGATTCTTGCCTTCTTTGGGAAAGAACTCAAACCTCGGCTCCGGCGTAGCGGCGTAGCACGCCTGAGGGATAACCATAATGCTACTACGACTGCTACTACCAATAGCAATATTTGAACTAATACTGATGATGATGATGATACTAATAAGAAGAATAAGAATAATACAAATAATCCAAATATGAATAACTATAGTTAAAATAATAACAATGTAACAATAACAATAACAATAATAATAATAATAATAAGCGGCTCCACGGAGCAGCCGCCCTAGGCACCGGGCTCTTTGCTGCCAATGTTCGGGAATGTCAGGTTGCGACTGGCGCGGCAGCGCATCGTTTAGGGTCTTATTTGTAAGGGGTTTAGAGTTTTTGCAGGGTTTAGGGTTTTATTGTGAGTGGTTTGGGGGTTTTAGGGTTCCTGTAACCCTAGCGTTCGAGGAAGCGCAGCATCGCGGAAGCAAGAGTGTCCCTGAGAAGGACGGCGGCACTGGCCTGAAGTGCTCCTTGATCTTGGGCTCTTTGTCCCCGTTGGTTCCGACCATGGCAATGCGATCCCTGAAAGACAGGAATGGACTCTTCAGTGCCAAGCATACACAAGGTCGCTCAGCACCCAGCCCTATTTTCCCTTTCGCACGGAGGTCGAAGAAGGTCAACGCAACCTCGAGCAAGCGACTGTGTTTTGGCTCTGAGGTTGAACTGGCATTGCTGCTTGCATAATCATAACAGTACTAATAGTAATAGTAATAACAATAGTACTACTAATAATAATAACAATACTAGCTGTGCTACTAATAATAATAACAACAAAAACAACAATAACAATAATAGTAACAATAGTATTAGTAGTAATAATACTAATAATAATAATGCATTGCGAGTTGTTACAACTCGCCCACAAGGGGCAGAGCCCGCATGCTCGGCATTCATTAAATCTAAGTGTCAGCTTTGTGGGTTCAGTGGCTGCTAGCGTCAGCAATACCACTAAAGCCGCTCTTACTGTGAAAATGAATGTCTTGCTAGTACGAGGTCTGAAGTTGTTATTCTGGCCAACCTGCTTCCTAACCAAGTATCGTGAATGTCACTGCCCTATCAACCTAAACCCCAGACCCCAAAGCCCTCCTTACATCTGAGCTTTGCTCGAATGCCAGGGCTGCCAGTGGCGGGTAGTGCAGAACCCCTGAAACCCGGCAACCTCGGGCCACGGCGACGCCGAGCGACTTGTCCGACTTCGCCTGCAGAGCGAAGTCGACGGAAGGGACAAAAACTGGCGACAAAGGTATTGGGTTTGGCGGTTAGGGCTTAGGGTTTAGGGGTTTGGGGGGAGCTCCAAAAGGTGCAATTGGGCCTGACCCGAGGGTGTTAAGCCCGTGGTGTATTCGCCGGTGCCGAAGAGAATGGCATTGGGCGCCTGTCAAACACTGCGTGGCTGTTGCAAGCGTGGATGCAACATCTGCGACAGGCTGGGTGTCTCACCTTTGCGGCCATCCTACGCTCGCAGATTGCGAGAGACTGTACACTTCTCTAAACCTAAACGGCTGATGAAACAGAGTGCACTCCGCGCCAACAAACAAACTGCCAAGACTTTTTTGCAAGCTCCGGGACCCTGACTTAGAGAGATTACCAAAGCAAGCCATCCGGGGATTACATTCACGTGAAGCTGCCTTTGGACAAATTGTCTAATGCAAACCGCATCCGCGTGTCTGCACGGCGAGCGCTGTGGAAACAAGCAAGGGCCTGCGACTTGGACTTCATTAAGCCCGGCTTATGTTGAAATCGGAATCAAGCTCTTAGGTCTTTCACACACATGCATGTGAAACTTGTCTGTTGACTGCTATGCCCATGTCGAGCGTTTCGCCATCTTCACTCCGATTGGACGCCGGTCGACTTTGCAGATGCCAGCTGCTTCAACACGCACTTCTTCCGCGAGTAGCGGACCACCTTCTGGATGTTGTGCTCTGCGCTCTGCAGCTCTGGACCGTCTGGCAGTGGAAGACGAACCGCGGCGCCCTCCTCTGTCTCGGGAAAGCAAGGTCCCCGCTCTTCAGGGCTTCTCGATGCCGCGGCTTCGCAGGTGCGTGCAAACCTGAGAGAGGGGCGGGGTGAAGGCTTCCAGGAGCTCAGTGACCTTCGCCGTGGCCGCAGCGGCGGCCTGCTCCAATTCCAGACTGTCCCCGCTGGCATCGCCACCGAAGCCGCCCACTTTAGCAAGGAACTCGGTCCTCGACGGAGCCGCCAAGAGCGCAGCACCTTAGAGGGCGAAAGGATTTGAATCATTGAAGCAAAGCCAGGGCTTTGGAGTCTTGGGCAGGGCATCGGGACACTCACTTCTTCGTGCTGCCTCCTCGTCGTCGCCGCCATCGCAGAGGCAGCAGCAGAACCAGGTGTTGCAACACCAACAGCAAGAGTAGCAGGACTAGCACTGCAGCAGTAGTCGTGGCACTACTACTACCACCACCAAAAATACCAACATCACCCGGGACCACCACCACCACCACCACCCCCAAAGCCACCACCACCACCATTACCATTAATACTCCCACTGCCTACCACTACCACCACGACCACGACCAGGACAAGGCGGAAGAGGCCCACGAGGCGGATGGACGACGACGACGAGTCAATAACAGTCATGCAAGAAAGGGGGCTTTAGGGTTTTTGGGTTTAGGGTTGTCATAGAAACAACTCAAGACACCCCTGTGAATCAGTGAATCACAGTACTGAACATGAAGATGGTGAAGCTCGATGCTTGGACATGTCAGAAGAGGGCTCACAATGGATTGCCAAAACACCGTACAGTAGTATGATTGGAAGAAGTGCTAGGAATACCATGGCCGTGGTGTTTTTCTGCTCCACTTCTCCACACCGCGCCCCTGCCCTGTCGAGTGACTTCTCGTGGCACATTTCCAACCACCTTGAACACATAATATAAAGCTCGTAAGGATAAGGATGACACGCTACCATGGGGAAATGAATTTCTTAATTCAGCCCACTTCTGCAAATGCTGCACGGTCGCTGATGACTTGGCGTGTTACGAAGTTGTGGTGAGGCCGCAGCGACGTCTCGTAGCCAGCTTGGATGCAACGGCTCAATGACAGCGGAGCCGCATGCGCCTTCCTCGGACTACCCAAAACGAATCAAATCAGAACAGCCCGCTTCCTCCAAGCAGCCTGAGCAGCAGTTGCAGTTGCAATATCATCAGCAGCAGAGTAGCAGTAGCCGTAGCAGGAGCAGCAGCCGTAGCAGGAGCAGAAGCAGTAGTGGTAAAAGTAGCAGCCGCAATCGCAGTAGCTGTTGCAGCAGTAGTCGTAGTCGTGGAAGTAGTACTTGTCGTCGTAGCAGTGGTAGTTATACTAGTACTAGTACTAGTACTAGTACTAGTACTAGTACTAGTACTAGTACTAGTACTATACCTAGTACTAGTAGTAGTAGTTGTTGTTGTTGTTGTAGTACTATTACTACCAGTAGTAGTAGTAGTAGTAGTAGTAGTAGTAGTAGTAGTAGGCGCCCCCCCCCTACCAACCACCCCCCCCCACATAGTCCTCTAACACACATCCGTTTTACTCGGTATTTACAGTACTTTCGTCATGTCGGAACATCTTATGAGGCTTAAACGCACGCCTGGGTTTTTGAAAAATCCAGGCG